>CM017798.1:39559946-39707057 GCA_008086715.1 Sitobion miscanthi
CTATTAATTGAAGACCTAAGGGCAACAACAAGACATATTCAATTAATAACATTTTTCAGGAGGCACATAATAAATCCCCATTCCCCAACAAAATGACCAAAAAAAGGGTTACGTTGTTATTTAAAAAAGTTTCAATCAGCGCGTTTATATAGGTAATAGTACTTATAATGTTGCCTGCTTGACATCATTAAAATATATTGTTTACTATAACATTCTCGTCAGTTTTTCTATTAAATATTATAATAATGATTTGTATACAACATTTTAAACAAACTATTTTCATAACCACATTTCTTTAATATTTTTCTAATTATAAATGTGGAATGCTATAGTAACTTTTTAACTATAACAATTAAAACTCAATATTATGGTAACTTTTGAAAAATGTTTTTCAAATAATGGTAAAAAATTAATGTTAACAAAATAATATAATAACATTTGAACTCAAATATTATAACACAATATAATATTATTATAATATCAATGTTACTAAATTGCTATCTGGGCCCATGAATATTTTTACCAATACACCACTGTATAACTTTCCCATGTGTCGCCAGGATATATTTTAATAGTAATTAACAATTTTGTTAAATTTTTATAATATATGTGACACTCTTTTTAAATATGATAGATAATGTTAACTAACAATGGTCATGTTTTAAGAATATTGGGGACTTGGTAGTTGAGTTATATCTTATTTTATTATAACAAGATAACATTTGTATAAAAAAATAACATATATGTGACCTGGTAACTACTCATAATGCAGTACAAATAGAATAAATTAAATAATAGCGATTACAATAAGGGGGTAGAACAATTATGTATGAATACTAGATCTTATACTAAGTATCATCAATGTAGTAACTTCCTTCATTTTTTTACTTGCTCTTTTGGAAAGTGGGCAGCCAGAAGGCCAGCCCGATTACAAAAATTATGTCAAACACAGCGGCAGAACATACGAGTAATTTTATAAATATTACTTACACGCACTACAAATTGCACTTCTTGTGAGTTGGTTAAAAGTATTTTAACTATTTGGTTTATTCATATTATGTGTGAAAGTTATTAAAAAAAACGTGGATTTTTTAAATAAATATGTCTTTTTATTTGTTTTTAATAAGAGTAAATTAATTAAGCATTCAATTTAAAACAATTTAATACATTGAACATTACAAATGCTATCTACCGATAAACTATGGCATTACTAATGGAACACACTTTTTAAATCACGAATTTATGATTAATTTTACTTTTATAGTTATAATTAAAGCAAGTAGTTTTTTTTTTTTGGTATTGGGTATTGGGTCTTCAATTTTAATTTGAATAGTTGAAATATCTAATTTATATGACGTATTCGTAGACCATATAGTTAGTATGGGACATGGGTGTCCAAAAAGCATAATATTAAATATTAGTAACTACGATATCAACCGATGGGATCGTATTGAATGACAAATATGATGCCTTTCGATGTCGGATGTAAATATTTGACAATTTGAGCAAGAAAAGTAATAAATTCGTTACTCTTCAGAATTTCGTTACCTGACATTATTGTTATACCGTTACGTTATATTTTCATTAAAAAATGTATAGTTATTAATTCCTGGGATCTTTAATAATATTGTCGAAAACATTCGGCATGGTAAATAAATTTAGTTGATTCACCTAACGCCACACGGGCATATGTTGTGTCTGTCTTACAAACGCCTCATATACAATTATTTAAAGGTAAGAATATTATCAAAGATACCTCGGAGGATTTCATTGATATTATTTTGAAGTAAGTTATGTTTATTTTAAAATGTACAAAAAATTTACAGTTTAAATAAAAATGGTCATAACCAGTGTCGGGCAGTATCTTAAGAAGACTCTACACCCGCCGCATATGTTGTCTCCGTCTTACAATTATTGTAAAACATTGCAAAAATTCATCAAGTCACATGCATACATCACACATATCCTTTTTATCATTGTTTTAGATATTATACTATCATAAGTTAAATTTGGGAGAGCTACTAAAGAATAATATTTTAATATTTCATTATAACTGGACGATGATACAATTGTAATTTTTTCAATGATTAGATAATACAATAAATTAAATATATTATGTTTTATTTCAGTAAATCATTGAAATGTTGAATTATATAATTTTATTGTTGTTCATTTTTATAAGTTTATTTTATAATGATATAATATTGTACATGTCAATACAAATATATAAAATAGGTACCTAGTTATAAGGTTAAATAATGCATTTGAAAAATAGTCTTTTAACAGAACTGGAAGTTTATTACTGATAAATGATTTTTTTAGATACACATACACATGTGTTACATACAAATGTATCTTTTGATATTTTAAATTTAACAATTTTAATTAATTTGAAATTATTTTAATGTCTCGCATTCACTGTAACTGTTCAATCATATCTGGAATAATCTCTCTTCTAAAACAGCATTTATGTATTGTAATAATTAAAGTGTAAATTAATTGCTAACGTTCCTTCTAACAGTAATCGGTAAAAAAAACCAAAATATAAAAATACAGTTTGATGAAAATTCTAAACTAATTAGGCTTAGTAGTCCCGTTGCGGCAGTCGTCCGATACACACGTATGTTATCAACGACGTCGTGCCTAGCATGCCAATTAGTGTTAATTAAGCAACGCGTTTAATATTAAATATTAACGTACTAATATATCAATTTCTTTAATGTCTTTCGTACATATAAATAAACAAAAATAACCTATTTTTTATTATTTATTGTATTGTTTTTCCACGCATTCATACAGTCGTACGAATGAATATCACTTTATTCAGTTTTAAAATAATTATATTCTTAAATAGTCCAATTGTTGTTCTATTACATAACACACCGATCGGCGTTTCCTTATCTGCGGACCGTCTTCGACGGCCCGATTAATCTAATTAATCACCTCCGCATTGACCAGAATGCCAACAACTACGAACAAAAATAATAACGCTGATATGCCTCCAATCAACAAACTCGCAAAACCAAAACTCAATGTAAATACAAATCTAAATAATTCTAGTCACAAGGCTTCTTCGTCTAACGCCACACCAACGAGTGACTGGTCAACTCAAAAGAAAAGGAATCACTCCAATTCCTCTTATTCTAATCCTGATTCACCAACCTCTCCACAAGAGCACCCTACTAAAACTAAAAAAAAATTATTCATTACGAATAATCGTTACGAAGTTCTCAGTTCAATGGAACAATCGGTAGAACCTCCTGCTGAAGATTCGCAGGATACAAATTTCGAACCAGACGTTCCTTCATCTATCAAACCTCCCCCTCCTATATTCATAAAACACGTTCGCGATTTTCCTGAATTATGCACAGAACTCTGTGAGTTAATTGATGTTGATAATTTTCAGTGTAAGTCAACGCCAGATCAACTAAAAATCCAAACAACAAATCCTGAAGCATACAGAATGCTAGTCAAGTTCTTAAGAAATGAAAAAGCACAATTTCACACGTTTCAATTAAAAGAGGATAAACCAACTCTCGTGGTGATCCGTAATTTACATCCTACTACACCAACTAGTCTAATAAAAAGTGAACTGGAAACACGTCTTTTTGAAGTCCGTCAAGTCTCTCAGGTACTTCACAGACTAAACAAAAAACAGCTTCCACTGTTTTTTGTAGATTTAGAACCAACGACCCACTCAAATGAAATATTCGAACTCAATTCTCTTCTTCATACAAAAGTAAAGGTTGAAGAACCCCACAAACCTAAAACGATCGCCCAATGTGCTAATTGTCAGGACTATGAACACACAAAGGCGTATTGTGGCCACCCACCTCGCTGCGTCCGCTGTGGAAAAGATCACCACTCTTCTTCCTGTCCGAAATCTCGAGATGAACCTCCTTGCTGTGCACTCTGTCACGGAAACCACCCGGTGAGCTATAAGGGATGTTCAATTTACAAAGAGCTCCAACACCGTAAGAAATCAAATTCCAATAATAACAAATTTTTTTTCGATACTAAAGATACTAATTTTAAGTCTAATTATGTACAAGATCATCACCCTTTAGGTCCCACTCCTACTAATTCTCCCAAGGTGCAAAATCAATCCTACGCAGAGGCAGTAGCCAATCAGATACCTCGGCATACATTACCACCTCCAACACCTAATACCTCACCTCCTTCAGAAACCAATATCACACTCTTAATGACAAGTTTCCTGAATGATTTCAAAACCTTAATTAATCCTCTAATCTCTCTACTAACAAAAGTAATCTCAAGTTTATTAGATAAAAAAAATTGGATAACAATGTCACAAATAACTCACTCCTAATCCTCCTCTTCAATACCAACGGTCTCAAAAATCATATCAATGAATTACAATCAGTTTTATATAATAAACGTGTAGATATAGCACTAATAACAGAAACCCATTTCACAAAATACTCCTTTATAAATATCTCTGGTTACTTTTCATTAAAATCAAACCACCCAGACAATACCGCACACGGTGGTGTAGCAATTCTAGTTAAAACTTCCTTATATTATCAACCACTTCCTAACTATAGTTATGATCATATACAATCCTGCTCTATCCAAATCAAATTAAACAACATACCACTTACTATTGGCGCATTTTACTCTCCTCCTCGTCACAAGATCACTAAAGAAATACTTTCAAATTACTTTAATACAATTAAAAATAATTTTATTGTCGGTGGTGATTACAATGCCAAGCACCAGAGTTGGGGTTGTCAAGCCAACAACCCTCGCGGCACCGTACTTTACAACTTAGCCAACGAAAGACATTTCCAAATTTTATCACCACCCGGACCTACTTATTGGCCTACCTCTCCTAAAAAAAGGCCAGATATTTTAGATATCTTCTCAGCTAAAATTCCGGGCAACTTATATTGCTCTACCTATAATACTTTATATTTAAACTCAGACCACTCCTCCGTATTACTTTCGATTTCTGCAACACCGTCAGTTCACATAGAGCCTCCTAAACTATTATCCCCCTTAACTAATCGTAAACAATTCCATGATCTAATTAATGAAAAAATAAACTTAAATATTAAACTTAAGTCTAACACAGATATAGACGAAGCAGTCTATAATCTAACAAATCTCATTCAATCGACAGCATGGTCAACTACCAACCCCGACAAAAATAGAAACTTAAAACCCAAGCCTCATCTTATCCCAGAAGAAATCCGTAATCTAATTGTCGAAAAACGCAGGGCAAGAGCAAGGTACCAGGTCTCCCATCTCATAAAATAAAATATAATAAACTTGCAAATTCATTAAAAAAAGTTCTTGCAAAACATAAATCAAATACTTTCGAACAGGAATTACACAATTTGTCGGCTGTAGATGGCAGTCTCTGGCGAGAAACCAAAAGGTTATTAAATTATAAATCTATCTCAACCCCTCTCAGAAAAGTAGATAACTCCTTAGCTATTAGTGACCCAGAAAAAGCTGCAGTGTTTCAATCACACCTTTCAAATATTTTCCAACCCCATGCTGATATTGTAGATAACCTACACATGAGTAACGTAAAAAACTTCTTGATTCCCCATTATCAATAGGACCTCCTACAAAATACTACACTCTTAACGAGGTGAAAAACATAATTTTAAAATACTCTAACAAAAAATCTCCTGGCTTCGACCTAATAACCGCAGAAGTCGTCAAGTGTCTACCGAAAAAAGCAATCATACTATTAACTTACATTTACAACGCAATTCTAAGACTCTCTTACTTCCCCTTACTATGGAAATTCTCCCATATCGTTATGTTCTCCAAACCCAATAAACCACCTGACTCTCCTGGCTCCTACAGGCCTATAAGCCTTCTACCGCTCCTTTAAAAAATTTGTGAGACTCATACTTCAGCGCATTTCCCCATATATTATCACCAATAACATCCTTCCTCCATCTCAGTTTGGCTTCCGCACCAACCATAGTACAATTTACCAAACACATCGACTAGTTGATGCTATTTCAACAACTCTCGAACGCAAACAATACTGTACCAGTGCATTCCTTGACATATCCCAGGCATTCGATCGCGTCTGGCTTGGATTCAAGCTTCGACATTTTCTCCCCTCGTCACTTTTCTTCTTATTAAATCATACTTAACAGATAGATATTTCCAAATTCACCTTGGGGCTTGCACTTCCGATTTGGCCCCAATCAATGCAGGAGTACCCCAAGGAGCCATTTTATCGCCTATTCTTTTCAATATATACTCCTCCGATCAACCCATTTCGCAAGACACCCTAGTCGCCGATTATGCCGATAATAAAGCTATAATGTCGATCCATGAAAATCCAGTTACAGCTTCAGCTAATTTGCAATCCCATCTTGATCAACTCTTACAATGGTATACCAAATGGAGAATTAAACTCAACCACAGTAAATCAGTCCACACTACCTTCTCTCTTAAACATGATTTTTGCCCGCCTGTCACAGTTGACAATATACCAATTCCTATGTCCAACTCAGTAAAATATCTAGGCATCATACTAGATAAAAGACTAAGTTGGAACCAACATATCAAATCAAAAAGATTAATTTTAAACTCTCGCTCCCGTTCACTTAAAAATCTAATTACAAATAATAAATGTTTAAGTTTAAAAACTAAATTATTAATTTACAAATCACTGTTAAAGCCAATTTGGTCATACGGACTACAGTTTTGGGGTACAGCCAAAAAAACGAACCTAAACAAAATTCAAGCCTACCAAAATATAACACTCAGAAAAATCACAAATGCCCAACCCTACATATCTAATCTTACCCTTCATAACGACCTACGTATGAAATCTATAGAAGAAGAATCTGTAATCTTTTACAAACGATTCTTCTCACGCCTAAATAATCACGAAAATCCACTGATTCAAAGCCTAAATTCCTTAACGCTCCCGGAAAACCCTCGTAGGAGGCTAAAAAGAAGATGGTGCAGAGACCTCTTAAATTAAAAAAAAAAAAAAATGAAAATGTGTACCTTACCGACTGCTTAATAAATTTCCTGCCTTTTTACTCCCACCTTCCAATCTTTTCAATTTATAGGGTTACCATAGGGTGATTTCTTAATCAAGTTTATTCATGCATAACTACTCTTTCCACATATAATTATTGTGCTATACAGTATAGATTGTATATTATCTCTTAAAAAAAAAAAAAATAAAAAAAAAATTAGACTTAGTATTAAGACACGGAACTTGATGGTCTAGAAATGACTTAACATTTTCAAAAAATGTCAATTACATTTTCTAGAAATCATAATTTCTACATAAGATCTGATTTTATAATTTCCTGGTAGCACTGAAAAACATGACGTTTTCTTAAAGTTGACAACTTCTAAATGTTTCACTCTGTATTTTTTTCAATGGAATATTAGTTGATAATGACGCATGCTGGTTTAGCAATTTAATGAATAATGTTACTTACAAAGCTGGGCAAAGTTAACTATTTTTAACTTGTTAAGTTCAGCTAATACATACAAATATAAGTTAAGTTTAAAGTTAAAAGTTACCTTTATTTTATTTTTTAGTAGTAAAAGTTACAAGTTATATAATAAAAGTAACTAACTTAGTTAAAATCAATTACTTTTATCTCATGTATAATTGCATAGGTACCTTTTTTAAAGCCAAAAATAACATAGTAATTCAATAAATGTCTTAAAATGTTTAAATAAATGTATGTATTAAAATTAATTACTGTAGGTATTTATCAATGATGAAATCTAAACAAAATAATTAATTTTTTATATGTGTTTTTTTACGTAATGGTCCACAACTATATTTAATATTACAATAATCAAATTCATTATTATAATATAATTGATTGTTTACACACCTCCACAGAAAGCAATATAAAAACAAGATTGTGAAAAATATTTCAATATAATAAATATACATACATAAATTTAATAATTTAGATTATTATTATTTTTTTTTTATTATAAAAATAACTTTTACTAAATTGAATATATTTTTCATCTGTGGTTTAGGAATAAAATTAACTTAACATGACAATACAATAAATTGACTCATAAATTACTGAAGAACATGGACAAAAAAGTAGCCAACTTAGTTAAAAATAACTTAACTTAAACTTTTTTTTTTTACCAGCCTTGGTTACTTGTACTCCGTTCTTTGTTTTCTTCAACACGTTATTTAATATACAAAATTTTCTTCTGGACGGTAAATAATTTTGTTCTGATATTGAGTTTTATCAAATAAGTAAAAAAAGTGTGACTTTTAACTAGGTTAGGAAAATTTCAATTATATCTACAAAAAGTAGAAAAATACAACAAAATTACGTTTTAACCAAAAATTACTGATAAAATTCAATAAATGCCAAATGAAATTGGTACACCACATTGTGTTTTACATAACATAAGCTGCTAACATTCACTTAAAGACCGTTGTATAAAAGTTTTAGGAAAAAATATTTAAATGCATCAAGTTTCGGATAATACTTATAATATACTAATGATATAACAATTAATTGTTTGATGTCAAGTTTTTTACATTACAATAGTCATTATGTCAAAAAAATAAACGACCGATTTTGGAATAAAAATTAAATTGTAATTTCAATTGACACAGATGATTTTGTATTTAATTACATGTAATAAATTGTCCATAGATATTTTCTTTTGTTAGTTTCCACAGCAGTTTGTTTTAATATACAATATGTTATTGTTATTTATTTATTTATTTTGCAAACAAACAATTTTTACAATAGGTTATTTAATACAAATAGTCTGCTCGCCTTCAATAAGCTAAGCTTGTAATGAAGGTGATGAGTTTCTTAAATAGTATATAATTAATTACTATAAGCATTCAATACATAGTTTAACATAATAAAGTATTTTATGTATATATAATATTGTTTATTTTGTTTTTTTGTAATACTCCTATTTTAATATAAATATCATAATATACTCAGGTTATTTCACTTTAGATGAAACACAATATTTAAATTATATTATTATATTTCACAACTTCCATTTCTGTTGTATTTTTTTTTTTTTTTTTTTTTTTTATTTAAATAGTTTTTCTTTAAATGTACAATTTATAGTATAAATAAAGAAAATATATCTACTCCTTTAAGCCTAAGCTTGTGATGGAGTAGAGAGTTAACAATAGTTATAGAATAATAATAGTAGTAATAAAGAAAAATAATAAAAGTAATTAAATAGCAACATTCGATAAGATAAAATAAAAAAAAAATTAAAATTTTTTTTTTTTTTTTTTTTTTTTGGATAGGTACATCCTTCTCAAAAGAAACAAAATTCCTTAATAAGTATATACAAATAAAATAAGAATAAGAATAAGAATACAGAGTTAGTCGACTAACTATTATGAACATAATAGACAGACCAGTTCACAATACAATACAATTCAATAATATATAGGATACACAAATGACATCATAATATATGAAATATAAGAGAGAAACGTGGCACGATTCAAATTTTGTTATTTAAAATTAGTACTTAATCTTATATACATTTAAATAAACAAATCAGGAAAAAAATAAAAATAAAAATCATATTCACTGAAATCACTGAAATGCGAACTCTTATTCAAGGAGTAATTAATTCTGAGAATAGCCATTTATAGACGACTTTTTTCTCATTAACTAGACCTCCATGAATATTTTTTTTGTGTATAGTCGGCATCTGATTAAAATATGTAGGACCTAAATAATCAATAAAAGATTGACCAAAAGATTTTTTCGAATATGTTACTGGCAGATTATAGGCTAAATGATCTCTTAAATGTCTGTTATTATTATTGAGATTAGTAAATTTTTTTATTGTAAATAAAATTGCATACTTCTTGTATAGGTACCTTATTGGAAGAACGCCTAATTTTATGTAATTCACTTTTGTAGAGCCTACTAGAGATTTTCTATTTAGTAATATTCTTAATATATTATTTTGATTGGTTTGAAGAATTTTTAAAGCATTTTCTTTTGCACCTCCCCATACCAAAATGCCATATTGACAGATGGATTGATAGAATGCAAAAAATTGTACGTAAAGTTTCTACTGGTAAAATTTCTTTTAGTAAAATGAATTTGTGCAGTGAGTATCGCAGTTTCCCTACTAAATTATGGATATGTAAGTTCCACCTCAAATTATTGTCGAAAATAATACCCAGATAGCGAATTTGAAACTTGATTAATTTGCTTACAGTTTTGCATATTGCATATCAATTGATTTTGGCAATTGTGAATTATTAGAGGAAAGTTGTCATCGGTAATCTTATTTATTGAAAACTTCATGTACGTAGTTTTGTCTGAGTTTATAGTTAAGCCTAGTTCACTTATGCATTCATATGTTAAATGTAGACCTTTCGTTGCTTTGAGGTACACCCCTTCCCAGCAATTATCCGAGAATAACAGACAGGTATCATCTGCGTAGGTCACTATTTTGCCATCAATGTTTAAATCACAAACTGCATTAATGTATAGTATGAACAAAATGGGACCTAGAACACTACCCTGTGGGACACCATATTCGATATAGTTTGTGTTGCTTATTGCATCATTTATTTTCACCATTTGTTGTCTGTTAGAAAGGTAGCTCTTAAACCAGAGGAGACTTTTATTATTAATTCCAAAATTTGGTAGAATTCTTAATAAGATATCATGTTGAATAGTATCGAAGGCCTTTGCTAAGTCAATAAAAATGGCAATTGTTTTTAAACCTTTATCTAGAGAGTCATACATAAATTGAGTGGCATTATATAAGGCATTTTCAGTGCTTAGTCCTGGTCGAAATCCGTATTGGCTTTTAGATAATAAATTGTTTTTCTCAAGGTAGGATAGCAGCCTTGTTTTAATTATTTTCTCAAATATTTTGGAGAAATTTGTTAACATTGATATAGGTCTGTAGTTACTTATAGTTTTACGGTCGCCGCTCTTGAATAGAGGCTTAATAATTGCAAATTTAAACTTATCAGGGAAAATACTATTTTCTAGACTCAAATTGAAAATATAGACCAGTGGAGTAATGATTAATTCAGAAATACTTTTAAAAATTTTAACTGTTATATTATCATAACCGGCAGAAGTGTCATCTTTAAAGTTTTGAATAATTATTCTTAATTCTGATACATCAATTTTTTCTAGAAAAATCTTATCAAAGGAACATAATATATTAACGTTGGATTTATTTAATACCAGATTGTGAGTTTTATTGAAGTTTTTTGCTAAATTTTTACCAACGTCTGTAAAATAGTTATTAAACACATTTGACACTTCTTTAGGATTATCATCTATATTCAATATTTTGTCGTTCACTAAACAGTTTTGATTTTATCATTATTTTTGGATTGCTACCCGTGATCTCATTGATTAGTTTCCAGGTTAATTTTGGGTTATACGACACTTTGCTAAATTTGTCTTCATAAAATTTAATTTTGGCAACCCTCAAAAGTTTAGTGAATGTATTTTATTTTTTTTATAGTATGACGCAAGACTTACATTGGGTTTTTGTTTTTTTTGCACTTCATTGAAATATATTGTTTGTGACGAATTGAGCATAACAGACCCTTGGTCATCCATTCTTTCAATCTTTTATTTTTAGAGTTTATGTTTTTTGTTGTTAAGGATTTTTTTATGGCATTCATAATTGTATTTTGGAAATTTGTTGTGCATACATCTACAGAGTTAGATTCATATATCTTAGTCCATTTTTCATTATACAACATTAGTTTAAGATTATCATAGTTTATGACATTGATAGTATTGATAATGTTTTTAATTTTAACAGGTATAGGAATTGTAACTACAATTGAACAATGGTCAGTTATATCAGTTAGTAGAACACCCGCGTTAATATTCCCGAGTGAATTATTATTGTCTTTAATGAACACGTGATCTAAACACGAATGTTGTTGACCTAGTGGTAATCTTGTAAATACATTTATAAAAGAATAGAAACCAGTTTCTGATAAAAGGTCTAGGTAATCATAATTATTAACTGTTTGTGCACCAATTATGTTTATATTCATGTCCCCAATTAAGGTAATTATACCAGAATTCAAATTTAAATTATTGAAAACATATTTTAATGAATTAATGAAACCTATAGAGTCAGATGAGGGCGATCTGTATATACATACAATAGTTATAGGCAAATTGTTGAGTATCAGCGATAGTTTTACAATATTATATTCTAAAAAGTCATAGTCATAGAAATCCGCATTTAGATGATTTTTCACAAAAATTATTATAATCATTTTGGTTTCTTTTTGTACTAGAGAATAATATACTGTAACCAGGTATCATATAGTGACAAAACAGTGAGTTATGCCACGTCTCAGTTAAAACTATAATATCAATTTTCTTATTATTTACATCATTTTCTAAAAATAAAAGCAACTCGTCAAAATGCGCATTCACACTTCTTATGTTAAAACATATAATATTTAATAGAGATTCATTATTGTTATTTAAATATGAATTATATTCAGAGAACGACTCAAAATAATTAGTTCTATATTTAATACTTTCAATCACATTATTAAACATATCCATGATAATAAAATTAAAAACATATATACAAGATCGAAGTAGAAATTAAAGGAAATCTAATTTAAGTTGCTTAAGGAGCTTTCGTTTTCGATTAGAATTGCTTTTTGGTCTTCTTTTTTTTTTATAAATATTTTCGAGTCCTTAAACCAAACAAATTTATATCCGGTTTCGCGAGCAAAAGTCTTAGTTTTAAAGAGCAGGTTTCTATTAAAAAAAGTAAGATAATTATTTACATAAATTGGATCCATACCCCATTTTTCGTTAAACATATTTCCTATCGGTTTAGTCTTTCTCGAGTTGCTTATGGTGTTGCTACTGCATTGACGAGTGCTCAACTCTGCTACAAGTTTCCTGGGTTTATTTTTGATTTTTGAAGGTGCACGAAATGCCCTATTGACCGTTGTCTCCACTCCCAATTTTGCTATGATTGTTTTTACTGTTTCTACACTGTTTTCATCCTGAGTTTCCGGTACACCAATAATTTCAATGAAATTGTCAAGAGCCTTTTGTTCCAACGTATTGACACGGTTCACCAATAATATAATTTCATTGTTGAATATAATATTTTGATTTTTTAATACTCGATTTTCTTCTCTCATTTCTTTAACTGAAGATAATAATTCTTGTAATTTTGCACCAAAGTTGTCAAACTTGTCGCTCATAAAATTTACTGAATCAGATAGATTATTAAAATTTTCTTTCGTAATATCGATGACGGGTTTTTTTACCGGTGAGTTATTGATAGGCTGCTTCTCATTAAACTTGCATTTGTTGCAAGCCCATTTTGTCTTTGTTATTTTGGACATTTTTCGAAAAGTAGCTTCTCTCAATGCGACACACATAAAATGGAAATTTTCATTGCATATAGAACAAGTTAAAATATCATCAAGAAAGATGTCATCGTTGCATGTGTTACACAACATTTTCGTTATTTTAGATATAGTAAATTAATGAAGCCCGAGCTATAGCAGATATAATATACGTGCAATAAATTCGAATGTAGTTCGTCGATGCCAAAGGTTAGTCGATAAGGTAAGAGATAAGCGAGCGAAAGAAAACGACAAACAACCGATCCCGACTACTACAGAATTCAACTGTATCAACTATGTATCAATAAACTATTAATGTCAAGCTTGCATAAGTCAATAAACACAGTAGTAGAACATGCAATATATTTTAGTTATTAATTAACTTTAGTATTAGCAATTAACCTATAAAATCTCAATAAGACAAGGCAAATATTTTTTTAATTTTATATTTCGATTGGTTACAATCATGCCCGGGGTTTTAGGTTGTTGGAATACTTATAAATATGCACAAACCCATTATCATAACATACGTATAATATTATTTTTATTAATAGTACTCTTTAAAACTTATTGAGATTTAATTAATTGAAATTAAAATTTGTTTTGTATTAATTATTATATTTTTTTATTTTTTTACAGCTTTTCAAGTCATATATCCGGTATTCATTTTTACTTTTTGAGTGCGTCTACAGTACGTTTTCAGTGTGTTTTAATCGTGTTTTCAATTATTGTTTATTACGTGTTGTTTCATTATTCATATTTAGTATTTTCTTTATTATTAATTTTTTTTTTATTTTGTGTAGTAAAAGCTTATAAGTCGAGATTTAGGTTCGAGACTTAAGATAAAAAGTCGAGATTGAGGTTCGAGACTTAAACTAAAGTCGAGATTAAGGTTCGAGACTTAATAACAAAAAGTCGAGATTTAGGTTCGAGACTTAATAACAAAAAGTCGAGATTAAGGTTCGAGACTTAATAACAAAAAGTCGAGATTTAGGTTCGAGACAAACTTGTTACTCAAAGCTTTTACGAAATTCAGATTAAATTACAAAGTGTTGGTACACAAATTGTATAGACGTGTAACACAATGAGTCTAAACAATAAATTGAATGAAATAGCTCGGTATGTTTGTATCGAGTATCCCGAATTAAACTTTAATGAGGTCAGTTTTACACACAAGTGTGTAACAGACATATGCGAGACGATCTTTAATACAATAAATTCAAATTTGAAAAAAAACATTGTCGATAGTCTTAAACGAGAAACCTCAGAACTTCGAAAACTCATTCGGTTAGTGAAAGTAAATGACGAATCAACAGCTTCTTTGAATGACACTAAAGTAATGAGAAATACTGTCCAATTTATTGAAAAAAAAATATTCTAGAAATGATTTTGTTAACTTCAATTCAAGTGTAATTCATGACATTTGTAGACAATTAAAAATATCTAAGAATAGTAAAAACGTAAATTCCGTGTACAGAATATGCCAAAAATATTCCTGGATACTTCTTCGTTTTCAACTTTTACTTTAGTAAATACTCTAAGCAATTGTTCTGAAGTAGAAGGAGAATTGAATATGAGTATAAATAACTTAGATTTGTTAGAAAACAAAATCAATGTAAAAGAGGTGAGTGTTTTGTCATTGAAGTCAAACGATTTGAACACAACTTCTGATGATTGTGTTTCAAACATTGGTACAAAGGAAACTGAATGCGTAAGCGACATAACAATAACATCGTTAAATTTTGAAACTGTAGTTAATAGTACACCGATACCAAAAAAAAGTGACATTGCTACTTCTCCGTCGCTGAGAAGGTCTGGTGAAAAATACCTCAAAGTAGACACCCCGTTAAAGGAAGCCTTGTTGAAGACAACACCAGTTAAGTCTGGTGTTGTGTTGCCGCCTGGGGCAGAAAATAAATATCCAAATAAAACTAACTGTAGAGAAAACAATTCTAGAACATTCTCTGGTTGCACATATAAAGAAGGTCACTTTATGTTTACGGAGCAAGAATGGTCGCTTATTGAATATGTTAACGAAAAAGGCAATATTCGTCTTGAAACTACAAAGTTCCCGATAATGTTAAGGAAACGAATTAGAATAGTTAACAACACACGTGTTATCAACGTAAGGTCGGTAAACTATCCTAAAAGCTCGTAATGCCATATCTATATGTACTGCAGTCACCCTGGATGCAAAAGTTTTAAGCTCATTGTTGAACCTCAAATAAACAGCAGTTATGTTTTGACCAATGTGTGGAGTACCAGCTTACATTACTACCACAATCCTGATTATGCACTAACAAATCATGTCAGAGGTATAGAAAGAGACTTGGTCAGAGGAACGTTGAAAAAGACGAAAGTATTTACTTACGATGATGAAGCGGTAAAATCTGCTTCGCCGAGCAAGCATGCCCGAGGTAACAATCAAAAGGTTAAGTCGGTCGACGTACTAAGACGAATTCGATCGGAAGCAATAAGTGCTGATGACTACGACAGAGACGATATGGTAGACATGTTGTTGATGTATTCTGAAAATAGTGATTATATAAAACATGTTGGTTTACCTTCATATGTAATTGTTATAGTGACGAACAATTGAATCTACGTACAAAATTGAAATCCAAATGCAAAGGAACAATAACTGGTTATTTGATGCTACGGGTTCTGTAGTAAGAAAAGCTAGGGACGATAGCAAAAGAGTACTGTATTATGCTGCAGTGGTGAACGCTCTACTTCCAGGGAAATCTAGCATTACCTGTCCAATAGTAGAAATGATCAGCTCGTCACATGACATAGTAGCAATCTCTCAGTGGCTCAACGCTTTTAAAGCATTTGTTTTAAGGAAAAAACTAAACTGGCCATTGTTCACTAATGTAGTGACTGATTTTAGCTATGCAAAAATGCATGCTTTATGTATAGGATGGATTGGTTTTTCTTTCATTTTTGATTATCTCAATTGGTGTTACACAGTTTTGTTTGAAGCCGTTGATGGATCAAACATGACAATCATTAATGTGTGTGTAAACCATTACACAAAAATAATTGTGAACCATGTGTTCACATATTTCAAGGTCAGTAGTGACTTCATTCAAATTGTAAAACAAAAATATATTAACAACTGTGTAATCGACTGGATATGTATTCTGTTCAACACGGACAAGATGGACGACATTATGCAGTGGTTCATTTCGTTTACACTTATATTGTTGTCTCAAACTAAAACCAAGCAGATGAGATGTGCATTTAACACTTTACAAAATAAGTGCAAAGAAAATGGTCTACTATCATATGATATAAATGACAATGATTGCAGCTTTAGTGACATAAATAGAGTTTTATGTGAAACATCGAATAGGAAGTCTTTGTTGTATTGTAAATTTCAACAGATTAAAGAACAAATACAAAATAGACTTAAACATAGTTCATCATTAGGTAATGAACCAAACGAATATTTTAATGAGGAGTATTTAGACAGTTTTTTACTTAAGTGCGTACCGTTTATACCACTGTGGACGCCTGTTATGAACACAACGGTCATCAATGGTGTTTCAGTACGACAGAGCAACGCTACAGTAGAGTCATGGTTTAAAACTGTGAAAATAGACATGTTGGAGGACAATCGCAGACTGAAATGCGGACAGTTTGTGGCAACATTGCGCAATCGTGTAATTAACGTTTGTAAACAAGTAGAGCTTGGTATTAGAAAAAAAAGATGTACTAAAATACTTAATTTCCAAGACGAGTTACCAAATAAGAGAGTTAAAATGTCGAATGAGGCTTATATTCGAGAAAAAAGAGATAATGTTGATGAGACATTTCTTGATTCTGTAGAAGCATGGGGAAAGAAAGAAAAACAGCACAAGCATTTACAACTGAAAAGTTACCGTTCGTTTAAAAAGTCACGGTACGAAAATATCATAGATACCCCCAAACAATTTGTGGTATCTGACAAGAAATTAGGAAGTCGATTACAAAATAGTAATGAAATTCTTCTTGATGGGGTGTTTATAGTCGAAGATACAGTGAAAATGTCTTTATCCACACCTGGAAGCCACAAGTCTCCCTTCAATATGCGACATTCAAACTGTATAGAGCTTTACTGCAATATGTTGCCAAAAGATTTGACGTATTATAGACATGTCAAGATGCCAAAAACTAATAATTATATTGTTGGATTATACGATTACATATTATGTAAAAGAAAAAATGGTAATTTATTTTTTCCACAGTTACTATTCAGTGATTTTAACACTTTGTCAAAACCAAATTAGTTGAATAATTTTGTGATAGACATTTGTCTAGTCACGAAAGTGATTGAACTGGGACTGCAAAATGTTGAAGTTTTGCCATGCGAATTAATGAGCTCCTTGTTGGCAAAAAGAGATGTTAGTGAAGATATGGATAGAAAGATTGTCATTGAAGAGAACGGTATAGTTATTTTACCATGGAATATTAACAAAAATCATTGGATTGTTGCCATTGTTGATTTTAGCACTAATGAATGTACGATCCTGGATCCCATAAAACCAATTGATGTAGATAACAGAATACATGAAAATCGTTTTAAACACTTGTGCAAAGAAATGAAAAAAAAATTGTATCTACAGTGACAAAAAACATTTTCCATTATTAAATTTACGTTCATGTTCTGAGGAAAATATACCATTTCAGACAGATGGCTATAACTGTGGAGTTTTTGTGATAGATTATGTGTATACTGTTGTAAGTAAATCAGATTTTAATCCTCATTTCAATCCTGTGGATTACGGAAATTATCTAAAAAAATATCTTTTGGAAAAATCTGAGGACATTACCAATATGTGCCTTTACTGCAACACCTTATAAAACAGACACCGATGCGAGGGAGACCAAAGTGTTGTGGAATGGGTGTCATGCACACGGTGTTGTAGATGGATTGCTATAAATTGCATCCCGGAAGGAGATAGGATTGATGACTATAGGAGTAGTGATTTTCTGTGTTTATTATGCCAGTAGAACAGGTTAAAGATATGCACTTTTTAAAAGTATTTAAATACAGATATAGATTCTTAAAAGTACTTAAAATGCGTATTTGAATACTTAGTTAAAAAAATATATTATTATATATTACATTGCTCTCAATTTTTATATTTATTTTACATGATAGAAATTAAAATAGAAAATATAATATAAACTAAAAATAAGTATTTGAACATTAGTATTTGATCATAAATACTTTGAGAAAGTATTTGAATGCATTTAATTTTAAACAAGTACTTAACTAAACTACTGTGTAGAACAAATGGGATTGAATTGTACATCGTTTTTCAGAATTTAATTATTTTAATATTTTTTTATTTATTTATTTAATTTAATTTTAGTTTAACAGTTGATTTGTCACAATTAATGTACAAAATGTAACCACACCAATTATGCACATCTACACAGTTTATATAATATAAATTGTGTTGATTTGTATGATTGCTAGTCCGAAGTCTGGAACTCGAGACAATCATAAATTAAATATACCATGGATTTACAACAGTAAGTGACGGCTTGCATTTTAAGACTAATCCTAATACTAAATGCAGAGTGTATCATGGTTGTTCAATTGATATATTATAACAAATATTGAAGGTATATTTGATTTTAATTCAAGGATATTTATCATCTAATGATGGTTATACATTTTTGAATAATTGATGTCTTAAGTGGGACGGCATTTTGTATATTTTATTGATGAATCAAAATAATTTTTATTTGTTAAGTACCTATTGGACTTTTTTGCGTAATGAGGTCATTATGAGAAAGTTATTAAAGAGCACCCTACATGTTTTATTTAAATAAAAGAAATAAAATGGAATCTTAAAAAGAATCCTGGTTATACCCACATAGCAAAATTCTTTCCAGGACGACAATTTACGTTAATATCAAATAACTCAAAAAACAACTGTTGTGCACTAAACACTGGTGAAATTATTTTAACTAAGGAATTCTTGTTTAATACAAATCATAAATTATTTGGCTTAAAAGGAAAATCTTTATAAAACTACTTGTCTATCATCATAACTTGGTATTTATGTAGAAGATAAATTGTCAACAATTTGGCCCGTTTGTCAGGTGCAAAAAAAAAAAATGTTTTCGTTATAGACTTCCTTGAAATATAAATAAATATGAGGTTTTTCCTCTTTTACATTCTGTTAGCGATGATATACCAGATTTGTAAATTTTCTTAAATATTAACTATAGATATAGATACTTAATAACTTGATTTTTTCCTAATTTATTAATGTACAAAAGCAATGATTTATTGTTACCTTAACAATAAGCAAGGTACCTAATTTTACTTTTTAATAATGATATAAAGGTACAAATTACTTAAACTTATGATATACTAATTATTAAAATGTAAATTTGTAGATTTTTGTTTGTTGAATAAATTTGATGATAGGTTACAAATTATTCCAAGTAATTGGTTAATCAATGAAAAAACTAGTTTCTTTCCTTATTAAAAAAATTTCATATTGTATGACCGCGCTGTTATATCTATAGAAATTCCAAATACACCAACTACTTAGGATGTACACAAGATCAAAAAGATATTTAAAAAAGCAGGTCTGTCATGCATTTCATATATATTAATTGTTAATAATATGCACTTAAATTTAATATTTTTATTTCTAGACGATTTTATTAAAGCTAAGGAAATATTAAGTAAAGCCGAGTATAGGTCAGATTTGAAAGTGATTCTAGTACTGCAATGCAAATGTACAATTTTTGGGCTGCAAAATCAACAAGTGACAGTGAAAATTATGAAAATTCTGACCCAAGTAATAATATTCCACCATTTCCAAATCTACCTGGTAGTTATATACATAACTCATAAAAATAAAAATAATAATTTGATTTTTAAAAACCTAGATAAATAGTTGTGTGAAAAAGTGTTTGTTTAATTCAGGTAGTTAAAATATACATCTATTCAGAAACCAGCCTTTCAAGTATGTTCTCACAGTTGTTTCATCTCAAAAACGTTTATTTAATTCCGGTAACATATAATTTTGAGTAGTTATTAATGATGTTACAGTTATTTAATTTCCATATTCAACTATTATAGAGTCAACGACAGTCAGTACACCATCCCAAAAAATTAAAAAATGTCTTGGTACTTTTAATGATTCAATTTCACCTTTACTCAGTACCTCAAGTGATTCAAGTAATATATTTTTAACTTAAATAGTTGAGTAATTTATGTGATTTTATTAGGATATAAAAAATTGAAACTCAATATTCCACAGTTGTCTTTATTATCGCCAAATTTATTTGAAGATATTGATGTTGATATTAATCAGTTACCCTTTGAAATTGAACCAGGTATTATTTTAAATTTCAATTGATAATTTTGTTTAGCTTGTAATTTATATTAACATCATTTTATAAGGTTCTGAAAACAATGATAATACATCAGTAGCAGAAGTTAACGGTTCACAAAATAATTTTAATAATGATGGTAAATATTCCTAATTAAATTTTAATAGTCGGGTATTAAAAACAATTGTATTTTATTTCAGGACCATTTTACAGTCATAAATCCCAAATATGGTTAATTAAATCTATTACCCAACTTAAAAGTGACATTTCAATTATAAAGAAGTCTGTAAATGCTAATAACTAATTTCTAAAACAACTTCTTTTTGATAATCATCCAGAAAATGATTTGAAATCAAAGAAAAGCTGACTACTGACAATATTGCAAATAAATATTTGGTATTATTAAATTGCTATAATTTATATTTAATTATCAACAACTATAGTTTATGTATTAATTTCATAGGTTTAAAAAATGTCAAAACTAATGTCAAGTGACTACAAACAAAGCATTTTTAGTCTTATGAGATTACTATTAACCAATGAACTGGCAACAAAAATGACGTTTTTTGGGGAAACTTCTAAACTAGCATTTGTTTCATTAAAATTATATACAATTTTAGAAAGTTGGTTCACACATAATTTTTCAATATTATATACCTTCGTAACCATGACATTTTATTTTTATAAGTTGTGTTAAAAAATAATGCAGAAGTTACAATAAAAAAATACAAGAACCAATACAAAACTGGTTACGGCATCTAAATGAAAGATTTACTAAACAAAATCAGCAAAAAGTTGTAAAAAATTTAAATTAAATAATTATTAAATTTTGTATAATCATTAATTTTTGTTGGCTATTTCAATTAATAGTATTAATACTTTTTTTAGGAACAAAATTTAAAGTTGTCGTATTTGTAACTTTTAAAGAACATACAAACTATAAAATACTGAATTATTATTATTTTTTTTAATTTATTATTCATATTATCATAATTTAAATATATATAATTTATGTGATCTATTTTTAAATGTTTTATTTACCATATTTATCTGACTGTTCTTTTATACTGAATTATTATTATTTTTTTTTAATTTATGAATTCATGAACATAATTTAAATAGTTGTTAACCTAACCTTAACTATGTGATAATTGTATGACTGATACTAATCAAATGAATGTTATTTTATTGTATAACTATTACTGTCATGGTAACATTTTTAATTAAATATTGTTTTTGTCTTCAGTAACCATAATTATACCTAAACAGATTATTTTTATGGTTTTTTTTCTTACATTTTTGTTTTAACTGAGTCTTAAGTAGTTACTAATGTTATAGTTTCAATCGGTTATTTATGAATGTGGCTTAAATGTATTAATCATAAATAGTAATTTTTTCAGACTTAAATTTATTGAACTTTTATTGTGTTAAATAAACTAAATGTTTGAATCACGATTAAATTAAAGTAATTATATACACTGAAAAATAAAAACAATTTATATACTCTTAGTTATACAGATTATTTTGTTTATATTGAGTTGTATGTATGTACTAATATATTTGATTTATTAAAAGGACATCTGGACATTCTATGGCTATACTTTGGGCTATGGCAGTCCTGACCATCCTACTAGGACCATTTAAGTCCTTAAAGTTAATTGACACTTTACCGGACATTGTAAGAACGGCCCTTAGTTAGATTTCTTGGTGTCACTTTAATTAGTCAATACTTAAAATGGTATCTGTATGACTGTATATTAGTTTAACTATAAAAACAATTAAGATGTTCTGTTTAAAACACTTATTGTACCTATATTATAAAATGGTTATATTATTAACTAAGTTAATAGGTCTATGTATTATAATACTAAATTTTATTATTATATTACATATTTTTTACAACGTAATAAAAGCTATGGCGCTATCTAGAGGATTTATATGAGTGGTTATAACTTAGATAAGGGGTATACCATAGGCAATTCATCGTACAAATCGGTAATGGCCAATATGTGAAATTCCTTATCAATGGCTGGGTCAATTGCTAACTTCACACACGTGAATAATGAAATCGGTGTCAACTTCGAAAAAATCATAGAAACAAAATAAATACATTAATTAAATAATTATGATTCCAATAATAATAATAAAAAAATAAGTAGAAACCTTTAATTAATAAGTATTAAACACATTTAATGTAGGTACGTAGTTAATTATAAGCTAAAAATGTGAAATGAATATTTTTTTTGTAGGGGGGAGAAGGGCGTCAAATATTGTTGCCCTAGAGCGGTACTATTTTTTATACGCAACGACAATTTCAAAATATATAGATTAATTTTAAGCTATTTATTTGCATTTGACATTGTTTATTCGATCAAGTATCAATGATCTTTCATAAGTCGTTCTTAAAATATTGAAAATACATACCTATAATTTATTTTTATAGACATTTTAAGTTAAAATGTTGATGAAGTTGGCTATTTGAACGAATAATAACAATTTTAGTAACATTATTCTAATTAGGTACCTTATTAAAAAAATATTCTACCATCTGTGAAATAATATTTGTTTTGTGTATTTTATAGGTTCCTACCTACTATGTTTTAGTTTGGATTTTTAAATATTTATTCGAATACTAAGTGGCCAGGATTCAGGAATAGATTAATTATTATAGGTGTAGATATAGATATAGATATAGAAATCACAATGCTTACGACCAAAGGCGATGGTAAAAGTCAAACCCAAGCCCCCCTCTATTAAAAAAAAAACCAAACATTTTGGTACCTACAGTGAAAAATATCTGGTATCTATATAGAAATATATCCAGCCGTCAATTTTTATGATAGTCTTTTAATAAATGTTTATGAAATTAAATATTAACTTTATTATTATTAAGATAAAGCAAAACAGATGAAATAGTCCATCATAAATAATTTCAAATTATTTTGTTCCAAAATCGAGAAAACATGTTAAAAATAAAATGTTAAATTACGGAGATGCACTTAAACATACAGTGAGTTTAACATTTTATATAATTACCTATATTATGAACTGAGAAGTGTATTCAAAATTAAAAGAAATATTTAGTATCTTAACCCTACAATACGTGTTGTTGCATATTTGCAACAATATTTTTTTCGTTTATTATGGCTATAATATTGCGTAATTATATATGTGAAGCACTCTTTGGATTAAATAATATCCATTTTTTTATTTCAATAACAGTAGCATGTTGATTTTATCGAGTAAACACAGTTTTAAAATAATATTATTGATAATAACGTGATAAACAAAATCGTTGATAATCGCGAAATAAACGATTTTTTTAAAAATGTTTTTCATTAGATTTAAGTAGTAAAAAAATTCTATTCACAGTAAGTAACTATGTATTTTATTATTTTAATAATTTTATTAACTGGCTAAACGGTATTATTGATATATTGATCATTATTAGATTGTTGCATTTATGCAACATTGCGCGTAAGTGTATAATATTTCTTATTTATTTTATTTTATAACAGGATGTGTTACAACTTTTTATATTGAAAAAATTAATAATTCAGACAACATGAATGAGGAAGAAATAGGTGTATTACTCGCAAACTGGGACGTTAGTGAGATGAGCTCGAGAATTCAGATGATGAAAATCTTATTGAAGACGAAAATCTTGTTGATGATAATGAAAAGTATTTAGACATTGAAAACCTTCCAGTAGAGTTTGTAACTGATGAAGGTAATCAATATTTTATAATTCCTGAAACTGCACAAACACCTACAGTAAATCAATCTCCTAGTCCAGTAAGGCAAATTTGTCCTCAAGCAAGTCAATCCCGTATTCCAGTTAGACAAACACCTCGTCCAGTGGATATCAAAAATATGAAGTGGAAAAAAGGAAGTTTGATATTTGATGAAAATACAAGACCACATTCTAATGTACCTCTACCTGACAATATATCTCAATTATCTACTCCTTTACAATTTTTTTCTCTATTTTTTACTGACGAATTTTACACAAATATTCAAAAACAAACTGAATTGTTCTCCGTCCAGAAATATCCAAATAAACCTATTCATGTTACCATACCTGAGTTAAAAAGATATGTGGGTATATGTGTTTATTCCTCTGTTATTCAAGTTCCTAAAGTAAGGGATTATTGGAGCACACATTTAGGTTTTGCTCCTATATACAATGCTCTAAGTCAAAAACGCTTTGAAGCAATTCGGGCAGTCTTACATTTCAACAATAATGAAGATATGTTACCAAGAGCTGACCCTAATTATGATCGACTTTTTAAACTGAGACCACTCGTCAGTTATTTGAACAATCAATTTGGTAAAATACCCTATTCAAGGGACCTATCGTTAGATGAACAAATGTGTTCAACTAAAGCAAGAAATATTTTAAAACAGTACATGCCCAACAAACCCCATAAGTGGGGTTACAAACTGTTTGTACTATGCGATTATAAAGGATACTCATATAATCTAGAAGTGTATACAGGGCAGGAAAATTATCCCAAATTTAATGACATTGATATTTGTGCTGGTGGTAATGTGGTAATTCCAAATGTTCCAAATAATAAAAACCATAGGCTTTATTTTGACAATTATTATACATCAGTGCCATTGATAGAACATCTTTATGATAGAGGTATATTAGGTCTGGGTACTGTTCGGCGAAATAGAGTTCCAAATAATCAACTTCCAGATGAAAAACAAATCAAGAAGGAAAAGCGTGGATTTATTGCAGAGAGAATTAGTTCATATAAGTCAACACCATTATCCATAACAACCTGGAAGGATAATAAAATTGTAACTTTGTTATCTACATATGCTGGTGCTGAACCCAAAAGTATGTTGAAACGTTTCGATCGACGAATTAAAACGAGAGTAGATGTGGATTGTCCTTTTTTTGTAAAAGAATACAATCGTTTTATGGGAGGAGTTGACTTGTTAGATGGCTTGATAGGCAGATACAAAATTAAGCTTCGATCAAGAAAATGGTATATTCGGTTATGGTATCATTTTATTGATGTTTCCATAGTAAATTCATGGCTTTTATACAAAAGGTGTCAACATGAAAACAATGAGCTGGTGAACTACACATTAGCTAACTGGAGAGCAGAAATTGGTTCTACACTCACTAGTACTGGAGTTTGTACACCAACAAGAGGTAGGCGATCAAATTCTTTGGAAGCTCTTATGAAAAGGGTAAATAGAACCAGGCCTACACATAAGATTCCAGAACCGATAACACTGGTCATATTCCAAGACCACAAGACAAAAGAGGACGCTGTAAGTCTCCTCAATGTAAGGGTTTCACATACATAAAATGTACTAAGTGCAATTGTTATTTATGTATAGCAAAAAATAAAGACTGTTTTGAAAAGTTTCATACACAATGATCTCAAAATACAACCTATTATATTATTTTATGTGATAAAAGGTGATATCATATAAGATATTATTATTTATGTTTTTTATTACTATTTAGATATTTTTATAATCTTAATTGAAAAGTTTATTGTTATTATGATTTATTCTTATAAATTCTTACACCCTATTATATTTTATGTGATATAAGGTGCTATCATATAAGATATTATTATTTATGTTTTTTTATTACTATTTAGATATTTTTATAATTTTAATTGAGAAGTTTATTGTTATTATGATTTTATTATGAATTTTTTTTTGTTATTATGATTTATTCTTAAAATTAATAAAAATATATCCAAGATGGAATGAATACAGTTGTATAAAATATTTATGACTTTGGTGCGCAATGTTGCATATTTGCAACAAACTGAAAATTCGTTTTCTACAAAAAACTATTAGTCCAATATTTTTTAAATTATTTTTCCCGAACTCCTCAAAGATAAATTAGTTTATAAAATTTTAATTGATAAAAAAAAAATATCGCGCATTGAAGGGTTAACTCACAATAAATTGGCAAGTACCTATGTATATATTAGAATAAAAGCTACCAATCTAGTAAATTGTAATTGATTAAATTTAGAAGGTTGGTTTTATTTAAGATGATTCTACTTATTATTATCAGTATTTTTGAACCTGAAATTACTGTCAGACCTGTGCTTGTAAAAATAATTAACAACAAGTTATCCAAGTGTCACCATTACATTTATTTTTTGTAAGTTATATTGTGTAGCAATTCTCTGTACATCTTGTGAAGGTGAAAAATCTTTTTCAGTTTTAAAAAAAAAAGTTAAAAATTGGCAAGGTTTGATATTAAGACAAATACAATTATTTAATAACTTCTCTTCTATCAATTGCATTTTAATTGATAGTCAAAAATCAAAACTCGATAACATAATTTATATTTTATATAAGTTTGTAAGTTATTATATTTTAGTTATAGATAATATTTTTATGACCTATGATATTAGATAGTCACTTAATTTATTTATACCATGATAGCCTGCCTAAAATTAATTATAATCAGTTCAGAATTACTTTTAGCTTTAAGTTCAATAATATTTTATTAGGTCTATGATTGTATTAAACATTTTTTTTTAATGAGGTGATTAGTGAAACACACATTTTTCTATCAGAGGATTGAGGATATTGTGGTGGATAGGAGAGGGGAATGAATATACATTGTAATTCTAAAAAGTTAACAATACCAAAAATGTATCAAAATTAGGTACACCACTGGCTTTCTTCATAATTTTAAACTTATAGATTTTTATACAACACATCTTAACTATTTGATCTGCTATTTAAAAGTTTTGACCCCTCGACTATCCAAAATACGCCACTGGAACTATGAGTATAACGATTTATCAACAGACTTTAAACAATTAAAAAAATTCTTTAAAAAATCAATAACTGTGGTCTGTGTTACACATATTACTTACATCATTAATTTGATAATGTTTTTAAACTAATACTTTTACTCAAATTCAATAAATATACTTAGGTATTTACTTAGATAATAAAATAAAATATCTTAAAATCTTGTCCAGTAATTAAAATATATTATAAATTATAATAAACAAATTGGTTAAGTTACAAAAATACAAGATAATGATAATGATTAATGAGTAGGTAATGACAGATGACGTGACGTTAACACGTTGACGTGTTAACATTGTGTGTTGATAATCTGATTCCAAAATATAAACTCTTAAAGGTGCCTGTACACTGTAGAGAGAAATACAGCTAGAGTTAGATCGGTCTAGTTAGACTGCACTAGAAGTGTGTTTACACTATAGTGAAATGTGCTCTAAATAGAGCAGTCTATGAGAGCGCTATAGATCAAATCTACCTAGTTAAGTCTACGGCCCATGTACATTAGTCAGACCTGATAGACTAGATAGTTGCCATTGAGAGAGCATTTGGGCTAGTTGGTAACAATATTTCTTCGTACGAAAAATGTCGGACCGCAAACGCGTTGCAGCCGCAATTATAGTGTGTAGTTTGATTAAAAATAAACAGGAAATAAAAACAAAAAAAACGAAGAGGTTGTGGGTAAGAAATTGGATTTCAAAAAGAGATAACGAAGGAGTGCACGCAAAGCTACTAAAAGAGGTAAGTGTAGAAGACACCACTTCGTATGAAAATTTCATACGAATGTCCAAAAATGATTACCAGAATCTTTTAGAAAGAATTACACCGAAAATTATAAAAAAAGATACTCACCTACGAAAAGCAATTTCACCTTCAGAACGACTAACATTGACGTTGAGGTTTCTTGCAACAGGTAAACGAATTATTAATAATAAAAAATGTATATATTTTATTTTGCTTATTTATATAGTTGTATTATTAAATAATTTTAACATCATGAATTAATAACATTATATTAATTTATTATTTTAACATTATAATACATTTAATATTTTTATAATAATACTTATTTATAATATTATTAAATATGTTACTTATTTTAACGTAGGTGACAGTTACCAGTCTTTGAGTTTTTTGTTTCGGATTCCTCCGACAACTATTAGCCGAATTGTTCCTGAGGTTTGTCAGGCGTTGTTTGAAGAACTGAAACGAGACTATCTGAAGGTTAGTAATTTTATTGAGGATTGTAGTTTCCGTAGAAAGTTGACAAATCAGAACTGTCACTCGCTAATTGTTGTGGCGTTGATGATAAATTAGAAATAGTTATTAAGTTGCCATGCTGATTTTCATTAGAATTAGAAAAACCACTAGATGATGCCCAGTCAGAGACAGTATCAGAATAATTTCCAGAAGAACACGTAGAAGCAATTTGTTCACATCTGTCTTCCTCTTCTCCCATGTCAATGATAGCTTTCTGTATTATGCGTTTCAATCGTCTTCTTCGTTCTTCAGAACGGATTTGTCGTATCTCCACAGCAACGTAATTTCCAAAAACATCAAATTCATCACTCGGAGCTCTTAACACGGACATAGCTTCTTTAAATAACTCTTCGTCATCTTCGTTTATAGATTTTGGTTTATTTCCCTTATTAACTTTTCTTTTCTTACTTATCTTTGAAGAATTGTCAGCAGTTATTGAAGCTGTAGATGTATCGTGTGATGATTCTCCTTGAGCTTGATACATTACGACTTCACTAGTTTCTTCATTATCACTAACCTAAAAGAGTAACCGTTTGATTTAAGGCTGGACAAGTTAATCAATAAACTATTCACGTAAAATGATTATTTTTATATATATACGATAATATACAGGGTGTAAAAAGAAACTGACTTTTGGTATAACTTTTGTATTATCATTTATAGAACTTCACGCATGTTTTGATGTACATAAAGTTGCCCCTCCCACTTTGTCCGAATCATTTCAAAATACCACCAAATAATTACAAATTAATTGCAAATAATTGCTAATCGAGTTTCGATAATTGCAAATCATAAATCACTTATATATTTACAGATTCCGGCTACATCTGACGAGTGGAAAAGGGAAGCACAACGTTTTTATGACGTTTGGAATTTTCCTAACTGTATTGGTGCTCTCGATGGTAAACATGTAGTGATGAAATCACCAATGAATAGTGGAAGCCTTTACTTTAATTACAAAGGGACACACAGCATTGTATTAATGGCTCTTGTTGGCGCCGATTATAATTTTTTGTATGTTGATGTGGGATGTAACGGCCGTATTTCAGATGGTGGTGTATTTGCAAACTGTTCACTGTCAAAAGCTATCGAAAATAATACTTTGAATATACCTGAACCAAAACCATTACGTGGACAGTCAAATTCGGTACCATTTGTCATCGTCGCCGACGATGCTTTCCTTTGAAAACATACCTAATGAAACCGTTTCCTTTTCGAAACCAACCCGGGCCAAATCGAATTTTTAATTTTAGACTTTCTCGTGCTCGCAGAGTTGTGGAGAACGCGTTTGGTTTGCTTTCTGTTCGCTTTCGTGTACTAAGGAGACCTATTGAGTTGGATCCAGAAAAAAACCACGAAGATTGTGCTTGCCACTTGTTGTTTACACAATTATTTGTTATCCCGGAAAGCTTATATTTACGCACCCCCCGGAACATTTGATAGAGAAGATCAAAGTGGTTTAATTCCTGGTAGTTGGAGAGAAGAAGGAACTTCACAAAACTCATTACACTCGATGCAACAAATCAATGTACAAAGAAATGCAAGTTCCACTGCTAAAGAAGTACGTGAAAATTTCAAAAACTACTTTATGTCCACAGAAGGAGAACTGACATGGCAATATCAATACATTTAAGTTGTATTTAAATAATTAAATAATTTTTTAATAAAAAGTATTCAATTTTTAAAAGTTTTTTTTTTGAAAATTGGAATATTATATTAAATAGTATTCTAATAATATTATATATTATGAGGGGATTGTCATTATGTTAATAATTGTATACATGGGAACCTTAAAAGTATAATAATTATAATAATTATTTATTGCATAATAATTATTTTAGTGTCAAAAGTAATTACTAAATTTCGCTTAAACATTAAAAAGTAATTGTACAAATCTGACTAAATTGTAATAAAAGATTTAAACATGAATAAATAGTAAAAATTATACCAAAAAAAATAGTTTATTCTTTCTCTTGAAAGATAACAATTTTTGACTTGTGCCCTCCTCACTAAAACCGTCCGATTGTTCTCACGGTTATTCAAAACTATAGTAATCTATTATTAGGTTATGAGCGTAATAATTATATAATTACGTATACTTAAAGATACGTAGAGACTAAAATAAACTTAATCAATGGAAATTGGAAAGCATAACATAATAATATTACATAAGTTAAATCTTTATTGTAACATGTAAAATTAAATGCATAATGGAAAAAGCTCGAGAAGATGATTTATTCAATAAAACCATTCTGCATTTCTATATTCTATCTACTATTTATTCTTACATTAAATGGAATTTATATAAATACATTAATATATATATATATATATATAATAAATGTAATACTAAACAATTCATTATGATAATTGATAAGGTAATAATAGTAGTATAATAATAATATAATTGTATTATTAGGTACTACCTATTAGTTTTTTCATTAGGCATAGTATTTAATTTTAAACAACTGTGAGTCAGTAACTACATTTCCAAGTAACTTACCAATGCATTTGGTACTGTACCCACAGTCTTCACACATTCAGAAATACCAGTCATGAATTTCAGTGAATCGAAAAACTCCCAAGAGCTTTTCACGATCTCATCTGCACCTGCTCCACTCTTCTTATTTTATTTTCGTAGTTCACTATTCATTTGGCACCGAAGATTGTGTAACTTTCTTCCAACTTCTGCAGAAGTTATTTCCATTTTTGTGCAATTATTTCCATATATTTTGCTTTTACATGCCTGTCTCTGTATTCCTGCAGTGTACAATTCCACAGTGCAGGAGAAGATTCAAGAAGCTCAATTAGTTGATAGGTTTTTGCTTATCCCACACAACTGCGGCCATTGTACAAATAATTAAAAACAAAATATATATACAAAACAAAACAATATCGAAAACACTGGTGATCATTAATTCAAATATGTCCACGTGCTCTATTTGGTCTATTCAACTGAACAAATAGATCTAGACTGCTCTAGCTATAGTGTAGAATCTCCGTGTACATTGTAGATTTTCGTTTACTCTACTTAGTCTACCTAGACCATAGAGAGGCAACCGCTAGAGCGCTCTAGATCTTGTGTACACTTCTAGACTGAATGTAGAGAGCTCTAGCTAGAATAACTCTACGAGAAAAAATCTACAGTGTACAGGCACCTTAAGGGTGTGCAATAGTAAAAGTGTTACGTATGTAACGCTCCAGAGATGGCGTTGTGCGCTGTATCGCCACCGTCGCGGCTGGACGTAACCACGCCCATGTCTCCGTAGCGAGACTCACGCGGCGTTCTTGCAGGAGAGGCGCATTATTATTTTACGAACAGTCTAGTTGAGCGGGTCTATACAATATTGACATTGACCATTGCGTAAATTGTCACCCGTGTATTTCTAATGCACGTACCATCACGCCGCGCGCTCGATCTTCGCTAGACTTACTTTTTAATGAAAGCTCCTGATTACTTAAATATGTGTATCAATACATAAATTACAACAAATTTAACTAGATGGCTTGATTTACATTTGTAACCTAATTAGTAATTACTTTTTTAAAATACACATAAAATAATAATTCGTTATGAGTAAATACATTTTTTAGTAACCATGTCGTGTCTTTTACGTTTTAACCTGAAGCACTTTTCGTACGATAGTTGATTATTCTCCTATATACGTATCTATTAGTAATGATTTAAATAGGTAGTTGATATTAATATAAACAGCATAATATACCTAAACCTAAGTCTAAATTAATAAATCTTTGGAAAATTTCATTGAGCACCTATTGAAAACTATGATTTAAGTAACAGTGGATTGTTTCAAGTTTCGATGAATAATATTTTTTGAATAACAAATTCCTATTTAGATTAAATAACAAACGGTGTTTTGTAATTTATTCCGACAGATTATTTTGTACAGTATTTAGTTGTTTGTATTATTTGTATGAAAATATATGTACACACGTTGTAAAATATGTAAGTTTATGGGCTTATGGCTGATTTTCAGTTAATCGTCTTTGGTTAACTCTCATAGTCCTGGTCCCGACGGTGGACGATTAATCGAGTTTCTACTGAATACTTATAAACAGATAATGTGACAAAATATTTATTTGGTAAATAACTGTTCAATAGTTGTTGAAATTTTTGTTCATGGTTTCAATGAAATGTGTATCATAGATATAAAAAAATTCTATTACTTAACCTACTCAATGTGATATACTTATATCACGGAAATTAGAAAAAAATTATGTTATAAATAATTTTTTTAAATAATTAATTAGTGAAAAGCCTATTACAATAAATTACAATAATTGTTACAATCGATTTTTTCGTTAACTACATAAAATTCTGATAAATATTCTGATTTTAGTTTTTTTTTTTTATTTTTGTCAAAAAAGTTCTGTATTTGAAAGCTGGATGTCAAATTCGATTTTTTTAGTTTAGGCATCATACAGTAGGTAAATTCATTTTGTCAAAAAAGTTGCATTTGAAGTGTCATTGTATAAAAATATAATAATATACTTCAAAAGCTTCAAGTACTCAAGAATAATATTTAAATTACAACAAATTAACTAAAATCTTTATTCTTAGTTAAAATATCTAATTTTGTCCACAAATAAACATAAAATTGCTAGAAAAAACACTGTGTTTATATATTTTTTTTAGGTTTTTTGGTTACAAATAGAACGGCTTTCGTTAACCAACCTAACCTAACCTTTTATACAATTTTCAATCCTAAGGTATAGAAATTTAACATTTTATAAATTTTTAACAACAAAATAGTTTTAAATTTTAAATTTGTCAAAATGTATACTTTAAATGCTTATAAAAAAAAATTTGGACTATGAATTTTTAATATTTTTTAAAAGATATATTGTAACAATTTGTGAGGAGTCTTGTATTCAATTTTTAAGCTTTTTGACCTAACGAATAAAATTTAATTGACATTTATAGAAAAAAAAATAAATAATTTGAGAAGGAAAAATTTCCGCAAGCACCTCAATACACGCGTCAAAATATTTTGAAAATTTATCAAGTAAAGAAAACAAACATTTGGTGGAAATTTCAAGTATTTACGGTTATTCGTTTTTAACTACAACAAAATAAGAATTAAGTTCCATGAAAATTCGAGTCAATATATCTAATGTTGTAAAAATTCAAGCTTCAAACACTCATGAAAATTTAATTCAAGTTTTCAGTAGGCATTATTTTTAAGATTCTAAATGTATTTATTTTACAAATTACAATGATGTGTGTTTTAGATTCTGAGCGAAGCGATGAATGTATTGATTTTACAATGATGTGGGTTTTTTTTTGTGTCTGTCATCACAGTATAAAAGTGCTGGATTTTCTTCAATAGTATCTTTTCTGATAGGAAAGTGAATCTAGTTGGTACTTTGGGGGGTTCAAAAGTAAAAATGTCCCAGTAGTTAAGCGTAGTAAAAAAACAAAAGAAAAATTAAGGAAAAACGGGAATTTTTACGCAAATTCTGTTTTCGAGAAAATCGATTTTGGTTTTTGGTGCCACTCAAAAACAAATGACCGTAGATTGACTTGAAAATTTCACTGAATGTTTATATTGGCGTTTTCTATACACGAAAAGATTTTGAAAATCATTTTACTCTTTTTGAGCTGTTTACGGAAATTGTCAGTTTTCAATTTTTTTAGTTTTTTTTTCTACAAATATCAGTACAATTTTATTTGTTGGTTAAAAAAGCTTGGAAATTAAATAGAAGGCTCCTGGGTTATTGTTTCAAAAGCAGATGAAAAAAATTAAAAATCCTTAGTCACAATTTTTATTTATAAGCATTTAACACGTTAAACGCCGATGTCAACCCATGGTTGACACGCCGCTGCCTGTCGCTTATAGCGATATTTTGAAGGCGGCTATAGCTGTACATATTTGAAATTTCTGTCGGCTATTCAGTAATGTATTGTTTATTACGTAGTGTAGTTGGTTTTAGTTTTTCGTGATTTTTACATTTTTTTTTGCAATTTTTATTGTTATATGAAGTAGAAGAAAATAAAAGGTAAGTTATACTTTTATTTTACATAAATCCATACATTTTTTTTCACATTTGGAAAGCTATATTAAAATATACTAATAAAATAATACTCCTTATATAGTAGATATATATGTTATATAATAATAATAAAATATAAAATAAAATTATATTATTGTTTGTAAAAAATTGATTTTCCGCGAATTTTGAAGTTTATTTAAGTATAACATTTTTAAAATAAATTATAATTATAAATAATCGATAAATACTTAAAACATTTTACCATCTCATGAAAAATTGAATTTTAATGGTTTATAATATATAACATAATTATTTTTTTTTCAAGAAAAATGGGTAACCCAATGACTGACGAAGAATTATTCCGTTTGTTAGAAAATTCAGATGATGATTTTGGCTTAAGTTCTGGTACTGATTTGGGGGAAGGGGATTCTGGTGATGATGATTTTGATCCAGAATGGTCACTTCCGATATCACAAACCAATAATACAGTAGAACAAGAAGAGGAAAATATATCAGATGTACCTATTATTTCTTCATCGGGTTATACGAGGAGTAATAGACCACCTATAATGACACATATCCCGTTTTCGAAATCCAAAGGATTGAAGGTTTTTCCGCAAGGAAATGACCCTATTGATTATTTTAATCTATTATTTGATGATAGACTTTTCGAGTTAATAGTTAATGAGACCAATAAATATGCAGTTCAAGTTTTTTTATCTGGATCTGGAGGTCCATCATCTCGAATATCTACGTGGAAAGATACAAATATACCAGAAATGAAACTTTTTATTGGTTTACTTTTTCACAATGGAACTATAAGAGTCAATCGTTTGGAAGATTATTGGAAGACAAGCGAGTTATTCAACTTGAATTTTTTTCGGCAATATATGAGTAGAAATCGTTTTATGTTACTTTTGAGAAATTTGCATTTTACTGAAAGTGAATATAATGTAAACAATCGCCTGAATAAAATTGAACCGATAGTAACATATTTCAATAATAAAATGACAGATATTTATGAACCTTCTGAAAATTTAGCACTCGATGAGTCAATGGTTTTATTTCGGGGTAGATTAGTTTTCCGGCAATATATCAAAATAAGCGCCATAAGTATGGTATCAAACTGTACATGCTCACAGAATCCGGTGGGTTAGTCCACAGAATTATGATATACTCTGGACAAGGAAATGATACGTCTGACGATTTTACTCATACAGAATATGTTGTCGTAAAATTAATGGAAGGACTTACTGGGTGTGGTCGATCATTGTATATGGACAATTATTACAATAGTGTAAAGCTAGCTCACATACTTTTAACAAAAAAAAACATATTGTACAGGAACTTTGCGAGGAAATAGAAAGGAAACCCTAAAGAAATAACTTTGAAAAAATTAAAAGTAGGAGAAAGTGTTGGAAAGTATACCAAGGAAGGCGTATGTGTGATGAAATGGCGAGACAGACGAGAAGTTTTAGCTATAAGCTCTGAGCACACTAATGATTTAGTTGAAGTTACTAACAGAAGAGGAGATCAAAAATTGAAACCTAAGGCAGTTTCTATGTATAACAAATATATGTCGGGATTGATAGACAAGACCAAATGCTATCATACTACCCATGCGAAAGAAAAAACTGTAAGGTGGTACAAAAAAATCGGGATTCATTTTTTTCAACTATTTTTGCTAAATGCCTATTACTTATACGTAGAAAACGTAAAAAAATGTAGTCTGTATGATTTTAGACTTTCCGTTATTACAGCATTGGTAAAAAATCAAACTAGCATAAATGTTCCTCCAATACTTCCTAATAAAAAAATGTAGTCTGTATGATTTTAGACTTTCCGTTATTACAGCATTGGTAAAAAATCAAACTAGCATAAATGTTCCTCCAATACTTCCTAATAAAAAAAAGCACGCACTATCCTACAAAAGTACCAAAAACGAAAAAAAAAAAATATATTAGAAAAGATGTAAGGTTTGCCATTCAAACGGCACACGGAAAACAACAATATTTTATTGTAGCAGTTGTGAAGGTCAACCTGGTCTATGCATTGAAAACTGTTTCGAAATTTATCATGCATAATAAGTTTGTTATGATTTATTTTTAAAAACATTTAAGTTTAATTATTATTTTGCGCATTAAGTTTTATTATATACAAAGTAAAAGATTTTTTTTTATTTTAAAAGTTTTGTTCTTATTTTATATTTATGTATAACTATACAGTGTTATTATAATACAAATGGTATAATTTTGAAGTAAAAGATATGTTGTATTCTTTTTTTAAATATTTTGAAAGGTACCTTTCATTAAAATTTTATAATATATATTATGTATTATTATTTATTAGTAGTTATATAATAATAAAAAATAAAAAAACGAAATAGAAATTGTATTTTTATAAATAACTGAAAACGGGCGCCAATGGCCGGTGTCAACCACGGGTTGACACTCTCTAATTATACCAATTATACGCGTGGCGACAGGCGCCCGCACGTCAATCAACTGCAGCGACGAGCGCGCGCATGCCGAATCGACGTCGGCGTTTAACGTGTTAAAGTTCAAATCTTGACAAAATACGGAAAAATCACGTAAATTAGCAAATTATTTTGAGTTGAGAATTCATAAAAATTTTTCTTTTTAAATCTAGATTTGAAAATGTAATACAAGATTATCCATAAGTTTATCTACTTTTATTATATAAAAAATGTCTATAAGAAAGTCAAATTAAATTTTTATGAGCGTTGAAAATTCATATTTTTACAACATTTGATATTCACCCGATTTTTAATGTAACGAATTTCTTATTTTGTTGTAATTAAAAAACGTATGACTTTAGATACTTGAAAACTTTACTGAATGTTTATATTAGCATTTTCTATACACGATAAATTTTTGAAAATAATTTGACTCTTTTTGAGCTGTTTACGGACATTGTCAGTTTTCAATTTTTTTATTTTTTTTTCTGTAAATATAAAAAAATTTTATTTGTTGGTGTAAAAAAGCGTGATTTAATATATGGCTCCTGATATTTCGTTCTAATAGCAGTTGAAAATATTAAAAATACATAGGCACAATTTTTTTTATAAGCATTTAAAGTTTATTTTTTGACAAATTTATCAAATTAATAATTTAATAATTATTTTGTAGTTAAAATTTATAAAATGTTCAACTTTTATAGCTAAGGATTGAAAATTTATAACAAGGTTCCACGTAAATAGGTAAATTTATAATTAATTTATTCACAATATTTTCATCAAATATACTTAGTAATATATCATAGGCTGACTGACAGTTTTCGCCCTGAATCGTTTTTCTTGTATAATGATATTATATCATTGAATTCAAATTTAATACCATCCATTACAGTGACCCACTTTTAACATATTGTACAGCAGAGCGACACCCACTTGCCCACTTTTTTTTGGATGAAGGTAGAGATTCTTATGATAAATATTCTATTAAACTATCAAATTTTAGATTTATAAAAATAAAATGGAAAAACATTTGATTTAAGTTTGATTTTTTCTTATATACCTAGTTATTATTTATTCCGATATCGTAATAGTTAGGATTTTTTATTGAAGAGGTTTACAGAAAAACTACCTATAATAAAAATTGTAGAGAAGAGTTTTTTAACAATCGTAAGAAGCACGATCTATGACATTTTATAGATTAGTTAAATAATTAATTAATCACAAGAAGAAGATAACTTGTTAATTTATCATGTGATATTGCCAATATTGGACGATTGAAATACGATATCAAAAATCGGATTTCTTACGATTGTTAAAAAATTCTCCTTTACATTTTTATAATAGGTAGTTTAGTTGTAAACCGCTTCAATAAGCCGTATTACTTGAAGATCATAAGTATAGATTTTATTTGTATAAAATTCGGATACGAAGAGGCCGAACTATTGAACCAAATATGGCATAAAAACATGGTTTCGTAATTCCAGTAATACGGCTTATTGAAGCGGTTTACAGCAAAACTACCTATTATAAAAATTGTAGAGAAGAATTTTTATAACAATCGTAAGAAGCCCGATTTTCGATATTTTTATTAATTAGTTAAATAATTAATCGATAAAAAGTTAAAAACCTTGTTAATTTACCATGTGATATTGGACGATTGGAATACGATATCTTAAATCGGATTCCTTACGATTGTTAAAAAGGTTATTCTCTACAATTTTTATAATAGGTAGTTTTGTTGTCAGCCGCTTCAATAAGCTGTATTATTTGAAGAACAAAAGTATAGTTTTTATTAGTAAGTATAAAATTCGGATACGAATACAAAATATAAAACCGACAAAATTAAATAATATTTTGTCATGAAATGTAATATAATAATCATTTTCTTATCTAGGTTATTTATAAACTATGTACGGGCGCACGGCTGCGATAGAAAACCCGTTTTGACCATGGGTGTGGTACTGCTGTTATCTCGCGCGGGGTGGTGGTTATGAACACCTAGTATCGAGCGCTGCCGCTGCCTATAACGGGCGCAGCACATGACGAGCGTAATTAAACGTTTTTTTACAAAAAACATGGTTTCGTAATTCCAGGAATACGGCTTATTGAAGCGTTTTACGGTATAAATACCTATTACTAAAATTGTAGTGGAGAATTTTTTCTAGAAACGTAAGAAGCCCGATTTTTGATATCTTGTTCCAATCGTCCAATATCGCATGGTAAATTAACACGTTTTTTTAAACTTTTATCAATTAATTATTTAACTAATTAATGAAAATATCGAAAATCGGGCTTCTTACGTTTCTAGAAAAAATTCCCCTCTACAATTTTTGTAATAGGTATTTATACAGTAAAATGCTTCAATAAGCCGTATTCCTGGAATTACGAAACCATGTTTTTATGCCATATTTTGTCTACTAGTGCGCCCTCTTAAGTACCTATATAGATATTTAGATTCTGAATTGATTTTACAATGCGATGTGTGATTTTTGATTTTTTTTTATTCTCGTGTCTTTGTACACGATTAGTAGTCGAAATAATAGTTCGATTTTCAACTTCAGTATCTTCTTCGATGGGAATGTAATTTAGTTGGTACTTTTGGGAGGTCAAAATTTAAAATTCCCAATTGTTTTCAAAAGCGCCCGGGAAAAACAAAATAAAATAAAGAAAACGGATTTTTACGCAAAATCGGTTTTGACAAAATCGATTTTGGCTTTTTGTGTAACTCAAAAACAAATGATTGTAAATACATGAAATTTTCACTGAATGTTTATAGTAGCCTTTTCTATACATGGACATTTTTTTAAATATTTTGACTTGTTTTGAACTGTTTATGAATATACTCAGTTTCCAACTTTTTAGGTTTTTTATCTATAAATGTCAATAAAACTTTATTTGCTAGGTGAAAAAGCTTGAAAATTTAATACAAAGCTCATATTATGTTGTTACAATGACGTTTAAAAAATATTAAAAATCCTTAGTCACAGTTTTTTTTTTTATAGCATTTAAAGTTGAAATATTGACAAAATACGGAAAAATCACAAAAATTAGCAAATTATTTTGTGTTGAGAATTTATTTTCTTCAAAATTTTTCTTTTTTAATCTAAGATTTGAAAATGTAATACAAGATTTCTCATAAGTTTTTCTAAATTTAAAACAAGGTTCCATGTAAATAGGTAAATATATAAATTACTTTATTCTCAATAATTTCATCAATTGTACTTGGCAACATCATAGGCTGACTGAACGTTTTAGCACAGAATCGTATTTCTTATACAATGATATTAAATCATTGAATTCAAATTAAACACCATCCATAACAGCGACCTACTTGTAACCTAATTTATAGCAGAGCGACATCCACTTACCCACTTTTTCATATTAGTTATGTATACTATCTGTATAATTATAGTAGGTAGTAATAAAATTGATATGATTATGGTGCCTAATATAATAGGTATATCATAATTTATATTAATATATTATAATGTATAGCTGCAGTAATCGTCTGCGGGCAGTCTACGAAACACACCCGTATTATTTGAATGGGAATTTCATGATATACAAAATTGAAAATACTATACGTTCTTATTATTAAATGATATAATATTATATAAAATATAATTATTGGAGATATATATTATGTTTAAGTATACAGTAAAATTTGTCTAAAACAAAATACGCATTGTAGATTGCACTCCTACTAAATGAGTCTTAATTTGTGCATACTTGAACAAGTGGTTTTTTGCTCATCAATTGTTAAACAACTCCTTTTTTTTACACTAATACTTCTAATTACTTCTAATCTTTCTTTGAATTTCTGTTATATAACACACAGAAGTGCAAAGAAGGATTATAAGTAAATAGAAATATTATTAGTGTACAAAAAAAGGATATACAGTAAACGCCGCTTATAAGACTCACGGATATAAGGTTCAGTCGCTTATTAGACTCAAAATCGTCTGGAACGGTCCGGACGTATCCAAATACATTTAAAAAAAAATCGGTTATAAGACTCAAATTTCGTAAAATAAATAGTAGAAAATAAACTTTTTGGTTATAATTTAGAAATAAATTGGTATTGAAAAATTAAATAGTATTCGTGTTGATTATTTCTAGTTTCTGTTGGTACCTTATAACGTATAATAATTTTTATCGCAGATAAAAGTTCACATTCATCGCAACGATTATCGTTATATAGTGTACTGATTATCTGGCGGCTGCACAGTTATCGTATTACGGGTACATAAATAACATTTTTCGGATATTTCGGGATATTAGAACAAAATAAAAAACAAACTAAAATTACAATTTTTTTCAAAATATAATAATAAATACATTATATGTACATACATCCTTTATAATTTTTATTAATGTATAATTTTTATAATATTTTTATATGTAATATGTAATAGTGTTTAAGTATTAAAATCAAAGCAAAATATGTAGTAAATAAAATTTATAAATACGTAATTAATTTTTTTTTTCCAATTCGCCTATAAGATTCATTCGGTTATAAGACTCACTTTGTGCTGGTCCCTAAGTGAGTCTTATAAGCGGCGTCTACTGTATAACTAACACATACTTCTAAGTCCACAATATATGTATTCAACTACTTCGTTAGTGGGTTACCCCCTGTTAAATTATATCTACTTCTCTGATAGCATAATATGATGTCTAAGTTAGTTTATTAAAATAATAACCTGTATTGAATTTTTTTAGAAGCTATAAGAAAAATCAAGAATTTTCAAGACATGTCTAATTCGGACATAGAAGCGCCTATAAAAATATATTTAGCCGGAGCAGCTTTCAGAAAAAAAAAATAATGCATCATTAATTATATACCTGTTTTTTTTTTTATATTTATTTTAATCTAACAAAGGCAATAATAAATCATGTTTAAAAAAATCAATATATGAAAAGTTATAAGAAATACCTACCTAAAATAAAAGGAATTATTAGTTAAAAAATTTGAAATTTTGTTGAATTTATTTATTCTAAATATTGATTAATTACATACAAAAATACACAAAAACTGATATTTATACGTGATCAACAAGTTTATGCATGTAATATATTTATATTTAGGTATATATTACTATACTTTCTAATCAATAATATTAATATAATAATGTTTAAAAAATATATTAAAATTCATTTATTATATTATTATAAAAATGATATATTTGAAATGTTACTATATTAATTTTAAACTTGCCAAAAAATAATACTATATTAATACAATTATATTATTTGTAATGTATTTATATTCAATTATTAATAGTTATTGTGTAATATTATTTATTACGTTTGTAACTTTTTATAATGTTATAATATTGTTATTTTGCTACCTGGGTTATAATAATATGATATTATTGTGTTTAACTAAAACATTATTACTTACTATCTCGTTGCCAAAACCCGGACACTATACCAGTTGCACTCATATGTATTTGGATGCATCATTTTTTAATCCGTTTTGTGGATTTAAAATTTGACTTCGGCAAGCACACTTAATACCATCTTTTGATAGCCAATTGGAAGGGAACGGCCTCAACAACATTTTCGTGTTTAAACGACAGAAAAAGTCATTTTTCAATAGGTATAGGTATTTTACTAAAATTAAATTCAAATAAGAAAGACTTTGACGCGGCTACGGCGCATGCTGATGTAATTGTCCGCGGTAAGCCGGCCGTTGAGTATGGTATGACAGCGTCGGTGTGGATGACTTAATTCACAAAAGGGTAATAATTGAACAAAATAACAACGATATGGTGTATATGGTCGTACGGCGTGGCGAATGCCGTGTATAAAACAGAATAGAAATTAACAAAATTCGGTACTGTCGTGCGGGGTGGTTTTGTCCGTTGGACAGTCGACGTAAGATAGTCGTAGCTGCCGGCGGCCGGTACTCGTTTCGCGCGACCCGCCTTCCGTCCTCCTTGTGCCTTGAGGCGCTTTGGGAGAGTTGGCATTGTCGCGATGTAGTCCGTAGTGGTGGTTGACGAAGGTGTAGGCCGGTATCTGTACTTTGTACTGGTGGCTGCTGCGTACCGTGTCAACTTGTAAGGTATTCTAATCATATTTTATTTAAATTATAATAGATATATTATATTATTAAATATAGTTTAGGTATATAAATATGTATAATTATTATTTTTTAAACACCTATAATACCGATAAATTTATTAACAACTAATTAGATACAATTACTGTAAGAACAAATAATAATAATTTTTAATTTAATATTCTGAATGTATATTGGTAATGCTATGTTTTGGCCATCTTTTCTAGCAGCATTACTTTTTTTTAACATGTTTAGAGGAATCCAAATTAGCTCATTTGAAACTTTAACAATGTATGTATCTAAAATAGTGAACTTATTGATTGTTCATAGAATGGTTTTAATTAAGTATAATTTTCCAACTAAAACCACTTCATTTGTGGTCATTGTATGCCCTATATTCAGAACTTCCATAATATTATTGTCTTTGGTCAATATAAAGCGATCAGCTGTAGACAGCGTCTTAATTTTCATATTTCTGAAATGCACATTTCTGTATTGTTGTGATGTCAAATCATCTGATAAAGGCCCATTTGAGTGTTCTTTTTTAAAGTTATTTCTGTAGTTTTGTTTTTATATTGAAAATTTTCATGTTCATTTTGTTCATAATTCCTTTTTATGATTTGTTGAAGTGGTTTATCTGATTTTCTTATCATTTTTTTTTAGTGATTTCATAAAGTTTTCAAAAGGGAAGGTACTTATATTATCCAGAGAACCAAAATTGATGTAGTCGTCCGCAATATGTAGAAGACCATGAACATTATGGGAAATAAGATATTTCCCATAAATTATTTCAAAATTTTGTACAAAATATTTAAGTAATTTTCTTGCATAATTGATGTACTTTATTTCCATATTACTACTCAATAATATAGTCAAAGCAATATTTAGTGACATAAAGTGTTCATAACATTCATCTTTAATACAACCTTTGAAAATAATTTGCCCTGTGTACAATAGAATTAAATTCAGTGACCTTGAACCTTGCTAATTCATTCAAAAATCTGGGCTTACGTGCAAATTCACAAGGTATACTTGACTTCAAAGATATAAGTTGTTCCGATATTTTTTTTATACTGAACTTTGTATTCTTACATTTAAAGGATCTCTATCAAGCCATAAATGGATTAACTTTTTCATCATGCCAAGACAAACAAGATGCATATAATCCAATGCAAATGTATCCACAATATCAATATTTGGTAAATTAGATAATATAGAAATTATATTTCCAGTATGATGTTCTTCATATTTTCTGGATACATAGTCATTATGTGTATGTTTTATTAAACTACTATTGGTAAATGGAAAGCATGTTCGATTTATCAAGTATTCACCTACTTCTAAACACCGTGTAGTGTGTACATGAATCAAAACCTGCATGTCCTTTTATTTTAAGTATAAATAATTATGCTGGCGAATCTAAAGAAAATCCATCTATAATCACTTTTGTTGAAATATACAATTAATACTAGTAGTCAACCTTGGCACGTGTGTACATTTTAGTAACCAGTTGTACGAGTGTGAGACTCACTCTCTATACGGATGTAACACGACCTCGGTGGTGCATAAATATAGGACCTTTGTAGTACGTAATACTTACTTGCACAGCCACCGTCGTACAGTGCGTATACGGTGTGTGTGTACTGTCACAGTTAAATTGTCCAGTTGTACGTTATTATATATTATACTTATACATAATCATATTGTCGTGTTGTTATTCATTTATTCTAATACTCAAGTCATTAGTCCGTCCAGCGTCACTTTCAACAATTTTCATAACTAATCCATTTATAGTAATACCATTTGTTAATAACAATTTAGCTTCTGATACAAATTGTTCTAGATAGTCATTTGAATCGTGCGGCTTCTGGTAGCCCCAGTAAATTCCAATTGGAAACACTGAGTTGCGATTAGGGCGTGTGTATCCTTAAATTGGCCATAACTGGCTTGAACTAATTTTTGCGATTGGTAAACCATCAATCCCAATAACAATTTTAATAATATAAATATTACCTGTGGAATTTATTTTAAAATGATTTTGAATTGCATTACTCAAGCCAAAATGATAATATTGATCTGTATTTACTGTAGTCCAACTTTCTGTCTCGTTTATTGTTCTTGTTTGCAGTATAGTACGAGAATCCTTGGGGAATTGTGATAATACTGGCACTTTTCTTAAAACGTTCAATAAACCATCCAAAGCATTTCGGCAAATATTAAAGTCTGTTACCCATTTGACTAAATTATGTTTAAATTCATCAAGAACATATTTGGTTTATTTGATATGGGAAATATATTTTCAGAAATCTAAAATATATAATGTAAACCCTTATAAATTATAATATTTAAAAATAATTAATAAATAATATGATGTTTTTATACTTTGAATAATGTGTGATCAGGAGTCAACTGAGGACTACCAAATAAAAGTTCTTGAGCACTGTATTCAGGAATAATTTCATTATTTAATGTTTCTTCTGTATTGTTATCTATTTGCATTATATCATCTGGTCTAAATTGTATTTCTTTAGTGTTATAAGTGTCAAATCCAAGTATAGAGCTAGCTCTTCCTTTCTCTGTTTTGTTCGTTTACTCGCCATAATTCCTATGTTCATGATAAGTTATACCCATACTATATTATAATAGATAATAATAATAATAATAATATACCCATAACTTTAATTTTCATGTTTAAATTTAAAAATAAAAATGAAAAATATCAATACCCATTGTTGTTTATAATGTAGGCAAACAAAATATTTAGCTCAAAATGAATTATAAATAATTGCAGGGTAAGTAAATTTGATAGATTATATAGAATTATATAGAATATTATATATTCATGTCAATGTTAATAAAACACATCATGTTTTTCTTTGTTTATCACTACTGTTCTCATAATTAATTATGTTGTTCATCTCACATTATATTTTCAAGTCTAAATGTTATTTAATATTTATAATATTTTATTTAATCTTCAGTAGGTCACGTGGGGTAATTTATTACCCCACTAATTTTAAACTAGGTTTTAATATTATTTAGGTTGGTATGAAAGTGTTAGAATTTTATCTAGCTTCTATTTATAATTCATTAGTAGATAATATTAAGTTTGTTTAACGTTTTATCAGTTAGTACGTTCAATACCAGCGTTTGAAGTATGTGTGTACGAGTTTGGCAAATTTTTACCCCGCGCGACGAAATAAGTATTATTTTTTTTCCGTACTATTATATTATATTTGGAAATGGATGAATTAGAACGTCGAAGAATTGAAGCGTTCATTGACGATTTCGATGATAATGAAGATATTTGGGGAGGGAACTCAAGTGACGAAGAAGAGGATAATGTTGAAATTTTACAAAAAGATCATAACACTGATACTGAACAATCCGATATTTCTGATGAAGAAAACTCAGAATTGGCAGAATATAATTTTGTAGATAATGCGATTACAAATGATGATAATTACCATGAATCAGATGATGAGTTACCACTTAGCATGAGAATGTTGCCATACTACGTTGGAAAAGATGGGACTAGGTGGAATAAACGTGCGCCAAACCAGAGAATTCGCACGTCTAAAAAAAATTATGTTACGAAAAATCAGGTGTTTCTCCAACTATTAGAAACAAAACAAATATTCTTGAACGTTGGCAAGTGTTTTTTACAAAACCCATGTTAGATACAATAGTAAATTGCACCAATATTTATACATCAAAGGCACATGCAAGTTATAGTCGCGAACGTGATGCATCGGATACCGACTACAAAGAAATAAAAGCATTGATTGGAATTTAATACATCACGGGTGAGTACCATTATTTTTGGCCTGCCATAAAATATAGTATTATTAGAATTATGTAAACAGTCAGTGGCGTAGTTACGGTTTCCATCCCCCCCCCCCCCAAACAAAAATCTTTTTTATATTAGTATTTTGTTTTGGGAAAATTGTTGTGATGAGAAACTTTCGGCAAATTGCCGACGGTACGAATAATAAATTATATAGCACGACAAGTCGACAAAATTATCGTCGATAACAATTTATCATAGGTAGGCCTCGATAACTATTACTGAAATAATAACCAATTATAAAATCGACAAAAACAGCGATAACGATATCGAGTGGATTTTATTTTATGAATTATTATAACAGTCTAATATAAAACTATTCCAACCATTTATAACTAATACCAATTTGAAACTAAATAAAAATGACGTTTAGTTTAACTAATAATTTGTAATTTGTATCATAAATATATGATAAAAAAAATCGTATCTACGCCGCTGTAAATAGTAAAAATAGAATGATAAAAATAATAATTGATATTTTCAATAATCTTACGATTCATCGTTGTATACATACCACCATTCGGAAAAATGAGATATAAAAATATTATACTGAAATATAAAAATATACATACAAATTGCTTTATTATTCCGTAATTATCTTATTTTACATTTTTTTCTTTGGTAGGAGCTATGAAATGTTCTCATAGAAGTTCGGAAGATTTGTGGCAAAGTGATGGAACTGGAGCTTGCGTAATGTTAGAAAGACGATTTCGATTTTTATTACAATGTATAAGGTTTGATGATATTCGTGAACGTACTCAAAGAAAAGAAGTAGATAAGATTACACACATTCGGTGGATTTTTGAAAATTTTGTCAGTAACTGTAAGAAATCATATTCAATATCAGAATACGCATGTGTTGATGAAAAGCTACAATCATTTCGTGGTCGGTGCTCATTTCGGCAGTACATCCCTAACAAGCCAGCCATGTACGGCATTAAAATTTTCGCGTCCACCTTAAAATAAAGACGTAGTCGCAGGAATGAACTATGCAAATTCAATCGTGCACACCGCACCACGGTTTTAGCGGGCATATCTTCTGATATGCGATTGGTTCTCGACAGTCGACAGATTCTGCGAAAATCTTTGATTAAATTTAACCAGATTAAACCTTTGTACATCTTTGTCTGACGGCCCGCGGTCCGCTGTCCGCGACCGTTCGAAAATTCTTAAAACTAGGTATACTTTATTTTTACAGTGTTTACTTAATTTAAGTACTTACCTAATAAATGACTCACTCCATAATTGTTATACATTTAAACTTTCGATAAATTATTAGTAAAATATTATAAAATATAAACTATTGATTCAATTATTATATAGGCAGGGCCAATTCCTATATATATGCCAAATGGTATAATTATGAATTGCGTACCTATTATGGTAATACGATTATATATAATAGCGTGTTTAATACTTAAGTGTTTTTTAAAATTTATTTTTGAAAAAGACGGATCCTATTATAATTACCAATTTTCTAATAATTATACTATATTAATACGTATTATAAATTATAATATGCCTATATCTATATACATATTATATATATATATAAAAGACAAAACAAATTGTCTATCTACCTATGTCCTTTATGCATTCCTAAACCGTTCATCCGATTGCGATGAAATTTGGTACTTATAGAGATAGAATTATAGACCTCGGGAAAGGAGATAGACTAAAGGGAGAGGTTCAACCTCGGGAGCTGCTCAAACGGGGATTTTGAGATTTAGGATGGAAATTGGTTTTAATAATTATTATTTAATATATACTGTGTATTTTAGTACAGAATATATATCGATATATATACTATATAAATTAACATAATATGATAATTAATCTTATTCATTTTTAAAATGCATCGGAAATATATTTTGGATAATATTTTCATCAAATATAATAATAATATCATTAAGACATATATTTTGTGATAATCTTAAAATATTTTCTAGAATCGTTTTCAATACTTTTTGAAAATATTTAAAAAACGATATTCAATACAATATATCTTTAAAATGTTTTTAAATTATTTTCAAAGAAAAGTGGGCAGTTTAAATATTGGTTATTTATAAATCTAACACTAATCGTAATAAATTATATTCGTAATAATGAGTTACCAAATTCATGAAATCGGCAGAAAAATTGCCGATTTCACGTGTTCTGCAATAGCGATTTCATAAAATCAGCAATTTCTCATATTCGGCGTAACGTATACATACTAACCAAAAAAACACACAATATTTTCGCTGACTCAAAATATTATAATATTAATATACCTATAACCCTATAATATTATAACTTTATCATCGTAATTTTTACCATATTTTGCAGTATTGTTTCTAATGATATTTTTATTTGTTGGATAAAATATAAAAGGATATTATAAGGAATAATCTATTATATGATTTGAAATTTGGTATCAGATACTTGGTAACTGGACACCACTTCTCCGCATTACATTTTGAAGTTTTGGCTGGTGTGTCAACTATAGCCAAGATAGTCCAAGGAACTTGCAAAGTTTTATGGAAAATTTTACAACCGATTGAAATGGCAGAACCCACTGCAAATGACTGGCTTAATATAGCCAAAGGTGAGACGCAGTTCCTGAATAATGTTGGTGCAGTGAGTTATTTTATATACTTTTTAGTTTGACTATAATTCTTAATATAAAAAAAATCATTTTAATGTAAAACGGGCAAATTGAAAGTATTATTTTGTATTTATAATTATTTTTTTTTTTTTTAATTAAAATATTTTACGTACAATTTTTACAAACATTCAAAAATTATTTTATATGACTTATATAATGAAAGAAGCTATAAAACAATTAAGTAAAAATCTATAAATCGATGTTATATTATGGCTCGCTATATTTTTTACAGCTAGATGGTAAACCTATACGGATTGAGTGCCCAAAAAGTAGTGGTTCGTTATACTATAATTTTAAACATTTTTTCACTGATTCTGGATAATTGAAGTCACAAATAGCCGTGACTCCAATTATTGCTTCCAAATCATCGATGTAGGGTCCTTTGGTAAAGAAAGTGATTGTAATGTGTTTAAGACGTCAACTTTTGTAAAAAACTTTATGGCGATAAATTAAACTTTCCATCTGAACAATGTCATTTGGCAGATAATTGTTTTAAAATTAATATACTTTTCTTAAAAAATTAAATAATTAAAAAATGTAAAATTTGTTTCTACTAAGGTGTACCTACTGGTTTTTAAAAACTAATTTTAAACTTGACTTTTAAAGTCAAGACATTTGTCGACTGAACTTTTTAATATAATATAGTGTCCATAATACTTAAAACATCCACAAAATGTACCTTTTATTAATTTAATATCTATTATATCGTAAAACACGGACCGTTTCCTATGCATTGTTTTTGAGTTTTATTGAAACACTAGCTGAATTACCCGGCGTTGCCCTGGATAAACTCCTTTTAGGTGTAAAACGATGTGGAAGCAATGTCTTTTTAAGTGTAAATTATATAATATAGCTGGTTTAAAATGGAAATATTCAACTATTTTATATAAAAAAAATGAGGATGAAAAAACTACTATTTTCTTATATTGTACCTTTTTTATTTATTAATTTATATATTATCTCTGTACATATTTCTATTAAGGTTATAATACTTCTTTGTAAAAAATATTTTTTGTTCTTTGGTGAGGCGCATACACATACAGATTTTTTGCCAAGCTGACACGGGAGCAAGCAACATAAAATTGTCCGTGGGTAAAACAGGGATTCGTGATGTCAAGGCCTGCAACCTTGAGTGTCTGTCCCTGTGTCTTATTGATAGACATAGCAAAACAAAGCTTTATAGGAAATTTTACTCGTTTAAATTCGAACGGGTATTCATTAGTAATCATCGGTATCCTGGGAATGAAAACAACTTGATCTTGGGCTGAGCCGGAAAGAATTTTAGCCTCAATCACGTTCCTCTGCATAGTTACTATCCGTAATCTAGTATCATTGCATAATTTCGATGCATTTAAATTCCTCATAAGTATTATTGGAGCCCCAATTTTCAAGTCCAGATTATGCGGAGGAAGTCCTGATGGATTCAAAGAATTCAAAAATTCAATTGGAATATCAATAGCATTATCTTGATCAGTCAGATTATCAATATAAAGATAAGTTTGTTGATGGGCTTGAAACATTGAAAGAATTTTATTATTTATACTTGTAACAGAATCGTTTTTAGGTGCTAAAATCGCTCGTTCGCGTAACCAATCATCCGTTTTCTCTGAAATTTGGGTGACTTGCGGGTAAACATTAGCTATTAATTCGTCTTGTCCAGTGACGCTAGTTGCAAATGTTGGTTCTATTAGTACTTCACCATCATTATTTAAAATATTTCCATTTCCTACATCCAAAAGAATTCTTGAAAATTGTGCTGCATTGTTATCACCACCCAAATGTACGCGCATATTTGTGGTCAATCTTAAAAGTTTGACAGAAGCCCACAGAAACGACGATTTTAGGCAAGCATTTATTTCATCACTTTTTGTACACTCTTGGCACAACTGGCAATATTTGCCGAAAATCACCAGCGAACAGTATCACAACACCTCCCATCGGACGTTTATCAGCTCTAAAATCTCTAAGTGTACGATCCAGAGCTTCAGGCCCACCTTTATTTGCCATAGCCGCTTCGTCCCACATAATAAACGTAGTTTCTTTAAGCACTTTAGCTAGTGAGCTTTGTTTCGAGATACTACAAAATGGACGCTCTTGGCTTTGCAAATCTAAAGGCAATTTGAAAGTTGCGTGAGCAGTTTTTCCATTCTGTAGTAATGTTGCAGCAATCCCAGATGATGCTACTGCTAATGCAATTTTTCCTTGCATTCTAAATTTAGCAAGCAAAAGATTGATCAAGAACGTTTTTCCAGTCCCGCCAGGTGCATCAAGAAAGAACATTTTAACACTGTTCTGCATCACGTTGTCGATTATAGTGTTGTATGCAAGTCACTGGTCGTCGGTTAATTTTTGTTCATTTTCTTGAACGAAAATCGAAAGTTGGTTGGCATCATACGTTGTTTCTGAAAGATAATCCCTGTCCTGAAGAAATTGTCTGTTACGTTCTTCAATCCATGTAGGAGATTCCATATCAAAATCTGACATCATTTTTCCTGATATTATTAGAAGTTGATCTTCAACCAACATTAATGCCTCATTCAAAATTTGAGGCGTGATTGCTGATTCCCGGTTGTTCAAATTATGCCTGTGTTGTTGCAATATATCAGATGCCATATTTTCTTTGTGTTTATTTCATAATTCATTCAAATTTGATATATGACAAAAGATTATTAAGGTTACAAAAAGTTCGCGTAAATGTGATGCAGAGTGGAAAAGAGCTGCTTCTGTTAAAGTATCGTCCCAATGTTTTTCATCTTCCAAAAGGCCGAGTGCCTGGCAGGCTCTTTGAAAAGTAGGATACTCAACGCTATTAACAATTTTTAAATTTTTGAATAATGTTGGTCCTCGAACGTGATGCAAAAGCATACGCAAGTAATAACATTCTGCGTTGCTTGGGTGAACGGTGTACACCCGGCCAAGAACAGTTGATTTTGTAATGCCAGGATACTGAGCAACTGGTTCTCCTTGCTTCCTTCTACTAAATTTATTGTTCTAAATGTATAGTAAGTTGTATAATGTTTTAGCAAAATCGTCTCGAGTGCAGAGTTCAAAAAACGCCATAAGGGTAGTATTTTTTACATTTTCGATTCTCTCATGAGCATTTTGCTCATTGTAATAAACACGTTGACCATTTTCTAAGTATACAGCTAGTTGAAAAACTGACGGAAAACGTTCGTGGATAGAAAAACGAAATATGCGCCAAACATCCAAGGATGAACTAATATATCTGCCATTTTGGAAATTTTGAATTTCATCTCGTGATTCTACTGAAAATGTTGCTTGATCGGAACCTTTATTGATATAACTGAAAATGTATTGGATAGCTTTAACTGAACTACAGAGTTCTGTGTTTATGTGGCACTCGAATATACGGGATAATACTGCATTATATGGTACAATCCAACGATTATCAATAAGAATAACGTATCCACCTTTCATCTTCAGTGGCCAAGTTTTTCCGCCATCGGCCGGTGATCGACGCCGATATTTCGGATAGCTGTCATTTCCTGATTGAGTGTCTTTCAAAAAGTCTTATGGAAATGCCTTGGTACATTTTCCATCTTTCATACATAGTGCTTTAGGATTTAATCGACCGCAGGGCCCATGAATCATATTTTTTCGAACGATATCGTATAAAATAGGATCTTCTTGTTGATCAGGTAACTCAGCAGAAATAACAGTATCAATATCGTTAGGCCGTACTTTATCTTGGAGCCAAACTAAAAGATGAACAATCTTAGAATTCCCAGAATAGTAGCTCGTCAACAAAATCGTGTGAATATTGTTACTAACTGTCCGAAAACATATTTTCGTATAGCTATTGCAATACCATTTTTTGATGATTTTATTAGACAATTAAAAGAACGCTTCACTAACCATAAAAAAATAAGATCTTTGCTGTGCTTTTTACTTCCCAATAAATGTACTTATTCTGAATTAAAAGCAAGTGATTTCGAATTATACTCAGAGTTTTTAGGTTTGGATGAACTTTCAAACGAGTTAAAACTTTGGAAAAGAAAATGGTGTGATGAACCAATATAAGAACGATCTCCTGAAATACTTGAAGCATATTCAAATTGTAACAAAAATTTTTTCCCAAATATTTCATTTTTATTAAAAGTTTTGGCAACTTACCAGTAACTACGGCGACACCGGAAAGAACTTCTTCGACGCTGAAAAGAATAAGAAATTACCTAAGGAATGCAACTGGAGATGACCGATGGACTGGCCTGGCATTACTCAGTGCACATAGGAATATCGTTGTAGATCCAGTAAAAGTAATCAATCGTTTTTCAAATGAAAAACAAAGAAATATAGAATTTGTCATATAACATATAAACCATTTTTCAAACTAAATGTATAGAATTAAGTTTAATACTCTTGTTCGCCGATGGAGCTCTTAATGAACAGTTAGCCCCAAAGACTCGTACTTACAAGTAGGATGTTAATACTATGGATAAAAGAATAACTCTAATTTGATGGTATAATAATGGTAATATAATAATATATATCAATCAGTCGGAATAATGATATTACAATTCATTAAATTGGGGGTGGACGTCTCCACAGTGAAATTAATAATAATAAACGTCAACAAACATAGCGTTGCGTACGTATAATAAATAACAGATTACAATAATAATAATAAAGACGTAACTAGGTCACGGAGACACGTAAAATGTACATAATAGGTGATAGTGATAATACAACCGTGATATATGTGCAGTTGATAACCGATTGTTGGCAGGTCCGACAATAGTTGTTCGACGACGACAATAACGTAACAGGTCGGTGCGGGCGTGTACTCCTGCTCCACGCGACACGACGTCGAAACCAAACACTCAATTTTCGTACACGGCGAGCGCAATATTGGCCGTAACTAGTTGATGATATATTGGCCCGGATGATCACAATACATATACGCCGCATATACGATGGTAACAAAAATCCGCTACGACTGGTGCACGGAAGCGTCGCTTAATGTCGTTACCGTATCACCAAAAGTGAACAAACCACGTGGTGCTCACACAGCAATTTACTGGTATCCGCGTCGTACCGGTCGCCTTCAAACTTGTACTCAACAACGAATGATGGACAGCAGTACAGCACCACGATCTCAACGACACACGGGCAATAGGCGGCAGTAACACGCACGCTAGACGCAACGCGGACAATAGGCGGCAATAACACGCACGCTACGCAACACGGACAATCGGCGGCAGTAACACGCACGCTACGAAAATTGCCGGACGTACGGCGACGGAGACAACGGCTGGACTGGACGACGGCAACACCGGACACACGACGGACGGTTCGGACGCACGTAAAAACACGTGACACAACGCGCACCCATCCGCCAACCGCCGACATCGGCCTAATCGCGGAGTGGGTACATCAACACCGACCTCACAGATACGGCCCGATATACGAGTCGCGAACAACTCTAATTAATATTAAGTCTAAACATTTTTTAATGTGAATTTCATTAATAAATAATATTTATAATTCTACAATATTATGAATTTTTAACCATATTTAATTACCTACACAATATTATAATACAATTAGAACACACATTTTTGCCTTACAACCCCCCCCCCCCCGAAATTAATTTCCAGTTATGACCTTGGTATACAGCGTGGTATAATTATACTAGTTTAATTTTATTTAAATAGTGTTAATTAGTATACATCACATATATAAGCATTGTGGTGTGGTGGGTTAAGGCGTGTGCTTTGTGAGCAACCACATTGGGTTCAAATCTGCCTGACAATTTTTGTAGCGCTGCATTAATTGTTATGTGATTTGTTTCTACTGTGTTTGCACTCGTAGTGGGATTTGAAATTAGGTGGGGGTATTATAGAGCCGGTAATTGTAGTGCTTCGGACGATTGGTGATTTACATATGAATGTAAGTTGTCACGTGGTGCGGCCTACATTATCACCTTGATTTGTATCTACCTCAGTCTTGTTCAAAGGCTGACGTATATAATATCCATCTCTGACCTTTAAATTCTATAAATAAATACATGTCTAACCCACCGCCCCACAATGTTCAGAAAAAAAAAAAGTATCTCTGTTGTACAGACATCCAGTTAAAAAAAAAGTAAATAAAAAGTGTGAGAGGTGGCCACCGTTCTGGATGCCTGTACCACACAGATATTTTGCAGATTTTTTGCATTTTTTTTTTTCGAATTAATTTATTAATAACGAGTGCGTATAATTTGACAGAGTTAAATATTACAAGTCCTATATTTCATTTAATATTTGTTATTAACAAGTCGGAACAACAAAGATATGTTTTATATGCTTATCTACACTACATATTAAAAGTTTACCCCCCGCTTCATATTTTTCATTTAAGTATAACTCCGTTTCTATTTATGTTAGAATGTTTATTTTTACATCAAACATTTTTAATTTTAATTCTTTATAAGCCCCCCTCATAGTAACATAGTGTACAATTGTTTTCAAAGATTTTTCGATTTTAATTATTAATAACATAAGTTTTGAGAAAAAATATTCTTGAAGGATTAAGACAAGATTCCGAACCTGATTCATTTATATACACGGTTTCTTTATTACCCTTTGATAAATAACTTTGTTTTAACCCATTGAGGATGAAGACCCATTTTATAAGATTTTTTTTGTTTAGTCTTGATTGTTAAGATTCCGATAATCCTTGGTTTAAAGGTAAAGATGTAGCTACCATATTATACTATAAAAAACAAGATGAAAAAAATATCAGTTGAAGATTTAGGATGAGACATGGAGATTTTATGCCTACATTTAAAGTTCTGGGTCAAGTCTATCATTTAGCTGGATCTCTTTTACCAAACAACCCTGACGAACCGACATTTTTGCAAATATATTTCATGGGTGATTCGGTGAGCGAAGTACAACGGCGAATGTCGATAGCCCCAAATACTTACAGAGAATTATTATACAACTTGCAATATTTGTTACATTGTTACAATCCTTACGTGCGCAGCTTCAAGAGTGCTTTTGAAGCAATGCCATCAAATATAGAAAATTGTCAAGTCATTATCAGAGCTGACCGTGCGCCACAGACAGAACACAGAGGTCGTTATAATGCACCTCAAGTTGATGAGGTAGCCGTATTAATTGTTGGACAAGAATTTACAAAAAGGGATATCGTTTTGTGAGCACGAGATTACACTCTAAAACGTGTAAGTGAAATACACCGGTCTTACGATGCACTGTAGTACCCTTTGATATTTAGTCATGGTGAAAACGGTTATTCAATTAACGTACCACAATTTCATCAGTAACAAGAGTTCCTCAAAAAAAAACTGTGTCAGCAATGGATTTTTACTCTTACAGGCTTCAAGTCAGAGAAAATTCTAATAATATTTTACTTCGTTGCTGGAAATTATTCAGTCAGTATATTGTCAATATGTACGCTAAAATTGAATCAGAGTGTCTTCAGTTTTTAAGAGAAAGTCAAACTAAATTACGAGCCGAAAATTACAATATTCTTCACGATGCAATTCAAGCTGACGCTGATCCTACAGAAATGGGAAAAAGAGTTATTTTAACAGCTTCATTCACCGGTGGCCCTCGATATATGTTGCAACGCAAACAAGATGCTATGGTTTATGTAAGAAATTTTGGACGCCCTGATCTGTTTATCACAATGACTTTCAATCCACAATGGCCAGAAATTAAATCATCTTTGTTTTTAAATCAACAAGCGACAAATCTACACGATATTATTTCACGAGTTTTCAATTTTAAAGTAAAAAAATTGATTGATTTAATTACCAAAGATAAAATATTTGGTGAAACAAGGTGCTATATGTATACAATCGAGTGGCATAAAAGATTAGGTAAAATGTTTTTTATTTTAGTTTTTAATATATTTGTCCGCATAGCCGAACTTTTAATGAAATTTCCAATAGATTTTATTGTACCAATACAATTTCTGACGTATTGAACATTGCACGAATGAGCTAGCGCTAAATTTAAAGAGTGCGCACTACAATGCACGTTAAGTGCTGCTGGATGACTTTCCCTTATAATAGTTTGGACGCCTTTAAGATTTCCACTCATGGACGCAGCGCCATCATAACCCTGACCGACCATATATTTATCGTTAATTCCAAGTGCTTGTAATGAATTTATTATTACAGAGGCTAGATTTTGACCAGTTGTACTATGAACCGGTGAACCCCCCCCCCCAAATATACACAATAAATGAAATTGAAAATTTATTGAATTGTTACGATTTTCCTAAAATAAGTCTTGAATAAATTGATGGTTTTATAAATATTTCAGCCTCAATCGGTCTATGTTAATATTTAACAGAATGTTTAGGTTTTGATTATATTGGAGATTTTATAACAGATGCAATCCCTATAAATAAAAGATGGCCTGTTTCATACGGACTAAAACCAGATATTTTTTATAAAATAAGAGGTACAAAGAAAGTAATGTTTTATAAAAAATATTAAAGGTATTATTTCTACTAAAAATAATAAAACCGAATTAAAAGGAAATTATTCAATTGTGCATTGAAATAGTTTATTCTCTTCAATTATGAAGTTTGAAAATAATGGTAATTACATTAAAGTAATAACAAAAGATTATTTTACATTGGGCAAAAATTTAAAATTAGGTTTAGGGATTGACAATATAAATTATTTATATAAACACATTGGAGAAATCTTAAATATTAATATAAATAGACGATTATTAGATGTACATTGCAACATAATTGAAAAATCTTTTTCATCTGTTAGTAATGTTAATCACATCGAGGAAGATCTTTTATATAATTTTTATTATGATGATGTTAATCCATACATAAAAACTAATCCAATAATGTACATACCAGTTAAAGGAAATTTTCAAACTATAGAAATACATATTATAGACCAAAATGGTAAAAAATATTATTTTGATGATGATGAATTCATTGTTTATCTTGATTTAATTAAAGAATAAATATTAAATTATTTTTCAAGAGAAATATTCTCTTGAAAACAAACATATATTTTAACCACTAAAAGTTTCTTCAATAGTACCTTTTTCAATGTCAAACAAAAATTCATCTTCTCTTATGAAAAAAATATAACAAATTGTATCTTTAGGTAAATCTTCATGTAAATCTTCATGTAACTCAATATGTAAAATTATATTTGTTTTAGTTGCAGAAATATTCATTGGTTGGTAAACTATTTTAATTAGAAATATTGACCTATATTATTTAAAATCATTTGGATCATTATACATCAATGGAAGTTCTTGTTGATTTTTTGGCAAGTTAATTTATAAGACGTTAAATTCTCATAAGATTGGCAAAATTTATTATTCTTAAAATCTTCATCTTGACATTCTTCAGGATAACGTTTTCCATTTATTTCATACCAATAGTTTCTAACACAACAATGATCAAATTTACCAGGATCATGATCTTGAGTATTTAATTTGTTTGTTTTTAATCCAAAACCACAAAACACAGGAGGATTTTCACTTCGATATTGAGATGTTAAATCAATTTTTATAGTTCTTCCAAATATATTTCTTTCCTCAATACATTGCCACGCTTTAAAATTAAAACTTTTTTTTGAGAAAGTTCAGTTAAATCTTTTAACAATAAAACTTTTTGCAAAGGATTGTATTCTACAATTGGAATTTAAATTGTAAATTCATCAATAATAATTTTACCATCTTGTGTTCCTGTAATAACTTTTTTTAATAATGCATCATCATCTGTATTTCTAATAAAACATAATTCCATGTCACAATTGAAAATAGGATATGGATGGTCTTTGAAAAATGGTATGCCAAATTGTGATAAATTACCCATAACATTAAAATTACTTACAAAACCAGAGTTTATAGTTGGTCCATTTAAATCCAGAGAGTAGCTTATGACACCTTTAATTGTACTTACTTTTCCTATATACTCAATTTCAGATATTGTTTTACCACGAATTTTAACTGTACATTTACTAAATAAAAATGGAGGAAAATTGTCAACTAATTCTATTTTTGAATCTTTAGGATATTCTTTTTCATCTTTTTGCAAATATCTACCAGACATAAAAAACTTAAGGTTCATACTTTTGATATATATTATACATTATTTATTTAAGTAAAAATAAAAAAAATTTTACTATAAAAATGGAATTTAATGAAATAAAACCATATAAAATTAAAAAAAAAAAATCTTTATTTCATTTACCTATGCGACTTAAGTTGTTCAGTCCATCAGGTTATGGTAAAAAACTGTGTTGAGGAGTATAATTCTAAGTCATTGGACTAAGTATGAAAATTTATATATTTTTACAAAAAGTATTAATCAGCCAATTTATAATGAGCTAATAGAAATATTTGAAGGTATACCTGAGATTTATTTTTATATAACTAATACAGACATAATATCTGTAGACGAATGTGAACCTGGTAGTTTAGTTGTATTTGATGACATTCCTTTAGATGAACAAAAACCTATTTATGAATATATGAATAGATCAAGACCAAAAGACATAACAGTTATTTATTTAAACCAATGTTATAGTTCAGTAAATAAACAATATATAAGAAATAATTTAACTCTTTTAATTGCTTTTAAATCAACTCAATATATAAAAAATGTTTGGGATGATTTTTTAAGTAATACTATTTCTTTAAATGAATTTAAAACTTTATGTTTAGATTGTTGGGAAAATGACTATGGATTTATAACAATCGATCTGATTAATAATCGTTTCTACTATAAACTTGAAAAACCAATAAAAAATAATATGTTATATAATAAATTAATGTTAAAGAAAATCAAAAGAATTTAAGAAAAATAATAAAAAAAAATTTAAAAAAAGTCACATTTTTAGAGCCACCAGAAACACAAAACAATTTTAAAGAAGGAACTAATTTAGAAAACGAACCTGAAAATATTAAAGAATTCTTCTTCTTCTTCTTCTTCTTCTTCTTTGGTTTCGGCCATTTAAGACCATACCTCTAGATAAACATACTGCCACCTATCTCTATCCTCTGCTATTTCCTGCCAATGACTCTCTGGCTCCACTATTTCAGCGTCTCTCTTAACGCAGTCCTCCCATCTTAACCGCGGTCTTCCAAGAGGTCTCCTCCCTACTGGGTTTTCCTCTATTACCCTTCTAATTAATGATTCATGCTTCCTCCAGGCATGTCCTGCCCAGACTAACCTTCTTTTTTTTTATCTCTCAGTATATCCGGTCGCCGAAAAAGGGATTTTAGTTCAGTATTGTGTAATTTTCTCCATTAATTTGTGAGAACATCATAGTATACCCCATACATTTTTCTGAGTACTTTTCTTTCAAACACTGCCATCCTTCGTTCTTCAGTCTTTCTCAGAGGCCATGTTTCTGCCCCGTACAGGACAATTGGTCTAACCAGAGTTAAGTACATTCTAACTTTTAAATTCTTAGATATTGCTCTTGATCTAAAAATTTTACTGAGTCCAAAGAAACATTTATTAGCTGATTGTAATCTCATTGAAACTTCAGTTTTTATGTCGTTATCTTAAACAAAATTTAGAAAATACATTTAAAAAGTCAGATTTATTACACTCTGAAAAAAAGTTAAATAATTTGAAAAAAGATGAATATGAAGATGAAGATGAAAATAATATAAAAAAATTACAAGAAAAAGAATATTCACCAGCAAATTTAGAAAAAATAATTAATATTAAAAACAATTTCAAAAAGTAACTATAGAAAAAGAGTTATACACGATAAACATTCAGCAGAAGAAAAAGTAAAAAATGTTATGCCTATATTAGAAGGCTTATCTAAAGTTGAATCTTCTGTTAATGATGTTAAGAAGTTGCAATTAAAACAGATCACGATATTTAAAAAATGTTAATACCTACAAGTCCTTATAAACCTCGTAATCCCGAGGTATTACGATTATTAAATACAGAGGATTATGAAACACCTAAAAGTTCTCCGAGAAAAACAACAAATAATTCTCCTATGCCTCCAAATATAATAATAGGGGAAAATGCTCAAAAATATTTACCAGCTTTAGATCCAAATATTACGTTTGGAATACATTTTAAAGAAAATTTTGGACACATGATTGGAAAATATCCAATAATGTTTGACTTTGATGACATAATTTTAAACGGAAAAAAACATATATTAACTTCAGTTATGTGGAGATTGTTAACTCATTCAGATGTTACAAAACCAGAATTTTATACAAATGAAGATTACCAAAATTATGCAAAAATATTAATTGAAACAGATGCAATATACCAAAATAATGACAAATCGACAGGAAAACCGAAATCAAGTAAAGGTGACAAATATATTAAAATGATTAGTCCTATTTGGAAAAAAATGAATTCAAATAAAACACCAACAATACCAACAACAGACATTTTAAACCCTACAAAAGCAACAGAAAATAAAGGAGCGGGTTTAATGAATTATACAAATAACGAAATTGAATTTCATTGGATTGACAATATGAAACAATTAAATGAAAGATGTCATTTAATGGCAGCTGAAGAAAAAGCAAGAAATTATGGTTTTCATAATGAAAAACTTGGTATTCTTAAATTATTTAAAATAAAAATGGAACATATAATAGATGACCGTAAAGGTATTAAATATTTACTACAATATGTTCATAATTTACCAAATGAAATAACAAATGACATAGAATATAATATAAAGCAATTAAGAGAAAAAATATATTAAATATATAGTGAAGAAAGAGCGGGGAATAATTATTACCGTGATGACAAACTTGAAATTCTTAATTTTTGTATTAAAAAAATGGAAAAAATAATTGACATTCCTAATAAAGGTCCAATATATTTATGGTCATTTATTTCAAGTTTACTAAAGAAAATTATAAAAGGTACTGGTTTTTTTAATGATTTTTTGAATTGTAAATGTTTACCTCCGATGCATTATCCTAAATATAATTATTTAAGACCATTTACAATTTAGAGAAAAATGAAGAACAAAATATACAACCAATCAATAAATTAGATGAAGCTGCAAAAGAACACGATTATTTTTACAAAAACCATAAAGACATTAAATCAAGACATATAACTGATAAAATTTTAGAACAAAAAGCCTTGGAAAGATGTAAAGATTCGATTGTTCTATGTCTGAAAAAATTCCGGCTATTTTAACTGCATATGCAATGAAAGGAAAAAGACGTTTAGGAATGAATTTATATGTGAATAAATTTTATAATATTTTATATTATAAAATGTACTACTTCAAATTAAATAATTACCAAATTAAAAAATTACAAGAACCTCATAAAAATAATACTAATGCAACATTTCAAATTACTAGTAACAAAATATTTATTATTTAGATAAAATTCAATTAGAAAAATTAAAAAAGGCTAAGGAAAAAAATTCTGGAACAAGGTTAGAGATTCAAAATTCACAAATTAAAGATAAAAAAGGTGGATTTTTACCATTATATTTTTCAGGTATAGGTGCAGCTAGTGCGTTAGTTGGAGGTGTAACTTCAATTGTAAACAGTGTTAATGATTTCAAACATAAAAAAGCAGTTGAAAAAGAAACAATTCGACATAATAAAGCAATGGAAAATAAAGGTTCCGGATCGAAAAAAAAAAAAACAAATGAAAATATGAACAATTTCATTAAATCATAATTTATGAAAAATTTAAAAATAAAAAAAATCTAAAAATTGAACCGCTGAGTAATTTTGACATGATACAATTTGGAAATAATATAAAAATATTCAGAGGTTGTTTCATGATAGATGAATTACCTCTTAAACCATGGTTAAATGAATGTGGAATATTAAATTTAAATAATTCTACTCAAGAAGGATCACATTGGGTTGCATGGAAAAAAATAAAAATGAACATTTTATTTCGATTCATTTGGAATGTCTCCTCCACCAGAACTTGTAAAATATTTAGGTGAAGATAATCTTAAGTGGTCCGATGACAAAATCCAAGATTATGACGATCCACCTATATATGACATTTATGTTTAGAATTTATAAAAAACTATAAAAAATGTATTTAAATTTTACTAATATATAAATGAATGGTGATCATCTAATACATTGTCTTAAATGTAAAATTCAAACAAAAAATATTGATGCAACTAAAATTCAAACAGTTAATGGTAGATGGAGAATTTCATCAAAATGTTTCATCTGTAACACAAATAAAAGTAAATTTATAAAAAATCCTACAATTGGACATAATATTCCCAATAAAAAATTAAATAATACAGATGAAATGGTATTAGCTAAAGAACTTCATAAACCTGTTAGAATAAGATTTCCTAAAAGAAGAATTTTTACTAAAGGTATTGATGATTTATGGGCTATTGATTTAGTTATAATGAGAAATTATTCAGATGAAAATGAAGGTAATTCTTATATAATAACTGTTATAGATACGTTTTCAAAATTTTCTTGGGCTTTACCACTCAAAAAAAAAGATGGAATTAGTGTTTCAAAAACATTTGAAAAAATAATAAAACTGGCAAAATCACAAAATCATCAAGCACCAAAACTACTTCACACAGATAAGGTTTGGAATTTGAAAATAAAAATTACAAAAAAGTTTTGCAAGAATATGGAATTAAAATGTACCACACCCAAAATGAAGAAAAATCGGCAATTATTGAAAGATTTAATAGGACATTAAATGGTAAAATGACATTACATTTTGAAGTCACAAATTCTAAAAAATGTATTAACATTTTACAAAGTTTAATAGATGAATATAATTTCAAAGACATACATCGATCTATTGGTATGAAACCTTGTGAAGTAAATAAATCTAACGAAGATGTTGTTCTACACAAATTATTTTCTTCAAAAAACAAACCTAAACCAAAAATTAAATTTAGTGTGGGTGAAAAATAAGAATAAAAGCATAAAAAAAACATTTGGTAATAAATATAGTAATAATTGGATAAGAGAAATATTTATACTTAATGAAATTCTAAACACAAATCCCATTACTTATAAAATTATAGAATAAATAATGAAGAGATTGAAGGGAGTTTTTATAACGAAGAGTTACAAAAAACAAAATTTTAAATAATTTTTTTATTAGAAATTATTTTTAGTAAAAAATTGAATGTAAAAAAAAAATAATAAAGAATGGAAGAATTAAATAAAATTGAAATCAATGTTAAAGGAAACGTTAACTATAATAAAATGAATAACAAAACTTGTGTTAAATGTAACTTAACAGTTACATACAAAAATTGGTCTAGACATTTGAAATCTATTCGTCATCAAAACAATGACAGAGATCAAACAATTATACCTCAATTTAGAAAAACATACAGGGGTATAGAAACAAAACAAATAAGAACAAAAAAAGAGAATACCCAAACCACATAGAGTTTTCAATTTTAATGCAAAAATGTTTGAAAATAAAAACACGATTAGACCCGTTTTAAAAACTGAAAAACAGCATTTCAAAGTAGATTAATAACTTATATTATTAAAAATAACATGGGTATTAAAGATGTACAAGTGTTTTTAAATCGTTTAAATAATCCAGTAATAGGAAGACTTAAACAAGCATTAAAAAGCAAAATTTAAAAGTTAATATTATATTTCTTGCTGTATATAAGAGAGGTAATAATGAAGAAAATATGGAATATAAAGAATGTAATTTTAAAACAAAAAATTCAATTTTAACAACAAATTCTGCCTTAAATATTTATTGTACAAATGTAAAAATTAAAATTTTAAAAGAAATAGAAGATTTTGTAATGAAAAATTCTGAATGGCGACTTCATCAAATTTTAAGTTTGGGAATAAATATAAATAAATATAATCCTTTTAAAGGTTCTTCATATATTAAATTACCTAAAGACATTCAATAAACATGCTATAATAAATGTAGAAAATAATGATGACAAATGTTTTCTTTGGGCCATACTCTCAGCTTTACACCCTGTTGAAAAACATGCACAAAGAGTAACTAAATATAAACTAAGTCAAATGACAAAACATGGTCATAAAAGATTTTTATGTAAAATGTGTTTAAATAGTTTTAATACAAAAAATAAGTTAAATGACCAGGAAGCCCGTATTAATTGTTGGACAAGAATTTCTATATTTCCATGTTTCTTCCATATTACCATAGAACAATAATAATCATATTATTATTGCCGATATTTGGCGATACCTTTATCATTATTTATAATAGGCACAAATAGTATTGACGTCACATTGTCTATTGATAAGACTAACGGTTCAAAACAAACTGTTATCACGGTTCATTCCATAAGAAATGCATAGGTTGAAAATATTGTTTGAAAAAAATTGATTTTTTTGGTGTTTGAATTTTTTTTTTAAAGTTCTAACTTCTAAAAATGTGTTCTTTACAAGTTTATACTTATATACCGACCAAAAATATGAAGCTAAACCCTTTTTTCGTCAAAACAAACAATTTGCAGTATTTTTTACCATACACATTATACACAAATCATTCAGTTAAGTATTAAATATTAATAATATCTTAAACCATTGCAATTCATTGTATACACTACTTTCCCTCCAATTTATGCTAATGTACACAATTTTTATATTTTTTTACTATAATACCTATTGATATTTTTTTATTTGTTTGTTGTTTTTTTTTTGAGCCATCTGCTTGTACGTGTTACACCGGTGTGCTGTTTTGGTCATCTGTTAGTGTCAAAATGGTTCAATGTTGGGTTCCGTTGTGTTCCCACATTCCAACAGAGAAACCTGCAAGTTTTTTAGATTTCCAGCAAATGATGTTGAATGCAAGTTTGGGCTAAATCCGTGAGGTAATTATATTAAATAGGTTTATTCTGTAAATATATAATATAGGTAGTAGGTACCTATATAATTAACTGATAAAAGTTATAAGTTATTTTAATTTTAAATTATTTACTTTTTACATGACAGGAGAGCAGATGCACATCCTACAAAAAACAATAAAATATGTATTTGTCACTTCAAAGATGGACTAAGAGAAAACAGACCTACTCTATTTGAATGGAACAAAAACACATCTTTTTCATTTACATCCCCTGAAAAACATACCAAGTATGCAATAGAAAATAATATTTACCTCCTTGATTTAGTTATAACTTTATGTTTATTGTTGGTTATTTTTATTCAATGTTATTGATTTGTCATTTGTATCATTATTTTATTTTATTGTTATGCGGGTTGCATGAAAAATTGAATAATTTAATGGACTAATCATGCCTAAGTGACAATAAGGTCACTATTGATTTGTTAAATAATTGGTGATTGTTCATGCGACCTAGCATTAGGGTTCCATCTTTTTGTAATACCCTCCCAATAATAACAATGAAGTCGACAACCCTAGTCCCATACTTCCATAGATCCCAATTTGCTACAGTCATACAAACTATATTCATATTTTCTACTTCATCCAGTTGTCACTTTTTTGAATTCCTCTCCTTTTTTTCCCTTCTACTTCCATCTTCATAATAAATCTCAGTGGCTCACTGGCATATTTTATTTTGTATTAATTGTTAGTTCGTAGTTATTTTTATTTGTTCTGTAATTATATAGATATTAATTTAATGTATGTGTGTGATTGAAATAACATAAAATATAAGCTATATGTTTTTTACAAATAATATCTCTATGTTTATTTATTTAAGCCTGTGTCTATCTCAAACTAATACTTAACTACTTATAATTGTTTTATCACTAATAAATGTGTTAAGTGTAGAAAGGGGTCAGTTCAATAAGTAAATGAATAAATAAGTAAGTATAATGTGCGTTGCATGCATATTCGTATTATGTGTGAAATTTTAAAATTAAGAATTAATTTTTCTATTATATTTTAAGGCGTAAAAAGGTAGGTAGAGAACACAAAATTTTCACTGGAAAACGATAATTCTAGTGTTATTGAAAATATTATTGAAATAGAAGCAAATGTTATAACATCAAAAACCAGTGCAACTGATCAAGCAGAAATGTATTTCCTTCAAAAAGAAATTGAAGATTTAAAACAAGAAAAATCCTTCCTCAAAAATCATCCTTTCGGTTACCATTCTCTTGAATCCGATGACAATTTGTTTGAATTCTACTGTGGCATTAGTAAATCTATGTTTGATATAATTCTTGATTTGTGTTACAAAGTTAATTTTAGTTATTATTATGGTTGGAATGTTGAAAAATTCTGTCTAAAAGACCAAATTCTCATGATCTTATAAATTAGATTGAATTTAGCTTACCCAGACTTAGCATTTAGATTTAAAACTAGTGAATCCACTATGGTAATATTATTTTGACATTAATTAGTGTTCTTCATGAAATTTTATATGTTAACTTAATGAATACAGTACCTACACAAAATAAGAACCAAAATTGCTTGCCAGAATGTTTCAGTAATTTTCAAAATTGTAGAATTATATTAGATTGTACTGAAATTTCATGCGATATTCCTAAATCACTACTGGACCAAAAATTGACATATAGTTCTTATAAACATAAAAATACATTGAAAGGACTTATTGGAGTGGCTCCTAATGGTGTTATTACTTATGCCAGTAAACTGTATCCTGGATCCACTTCCGATAAAAAAATTGTAGGTCATTGTGGAGTTTTAAAATATTACATCCTGGTGATTTAGTTTTAGCTGATAAAGGCTTCTTAATTTCAGACTTAATGCCTCCAGAAACTTTCTTAAATATCCCTCCTTTTCTTATGTCTCCACAATTTACTCCAAGTGAAGAAGTTTTGAAAACAAGAGCATTGCTAGAGCCAGAATTCACGTTGAAAGAGTGATGGCAAGGCTGAAGAAGTTTAAAATTTTAACACATATTCCTAAAGCGCTTTATACAAAATCATCTTTAGTTTTTCAATTATGTGCTGCATTAGTCAATTTACAAAATCCATTGATAAAAGAAGTTGAACATCTGTATACAAATAATGACAACACATAAAAATAATAATATTTATTTTCATTATCAGTTTTATTTTAAAACATTTTATATTAATGTTTATTATTTATTATATATACAGTATACAGGCTAATACAAATTTTAAATTTTAATAAAACTAAATGATTTAAAAATAGTTAACAATTTATTATACTTAACCTAAAGTATATAATTTTTATAATCACAATGTAATTATTATTATTATTATAAATTGTTATATTAAATATTTAATAATTTGTTTAATTTGTGTTATCAAATTAATCCAAGTGTATCATACATAAATTATGCATATTATATAATATACCTAAATTATTTTATGTTTAATTATTATTATTAATATAAATTTTTATATTAAATATTTATTAATTTGTTTAAATTATGTTATCAAATTAATCCAAGCGTATAATACAAAAAATTTTGCATATTATATAATATACCTAAATTATTTTATGTTTAATTATTATTATAAATTGTTATATTAAATATTTATTAATTTGTTTAAATTATGTTATCAAATTAATCCAAGCGTATAATACAAAAAATTTTGTATATTATATAATATACCTAAATTATTTTATGTTTAATTATTATTATTATATAAATTGTTATATTAAATATTTATTAATTTGTTTAAATTATGTTATCAAATTAATCCAAGCGTATAATACAAAAAATTTTGCATATTATATAATATACCTAAATTATTTTATGTTTAATTATTATTATTATTATTATTATTATTATAAATTGTTATATTAAATATTTATAATTTGTTTAAATTATGTTATCAAATTAATCCAAGCGTATAATACAAAAAATTTTGCATATTATATAATATACCTAAATTATTTTATGTTTAATAATCAGTTAAAATCTGTTAAAATATATGGAATCAATTTTTGATGGTAAAAATTTAATAAAACATCAATATTTAATGACCAATTCGGATCCTGATTAATTTTAAAAGCAACTAAGGATTTTGTAGTCCATATAATAAGAATGGCAGATGCAATTTTCGTCATGTGCATTTGACCTTGAATTTGGTCATAATATGGATGATCAGAATTTAAAATAAAATCATTTTTGTTTGTATCAAAATTAATAATATAATCATTTGAATTTGTAAGGGCAATTTTCAAATCTTCATTTCGGAATTTATAAGGACACTTAACTTCAATGCAATATGAGGAGTTGTCATCAAAAAGCAAACCATCTGGACTGGCTCCCAAAAACCCAGATTCATGTAACCAAATACCAGTTTTAGTAACAATACAATTGTTAGCCTTCTCAAACTCCTCAATTGCAATACGTTCGTGTGTTTTTCCCCATTCAATAGATTTCACTCCTTCTACAAAATATTTACCCAGGAGACCTTTATAAAGTGAATTAGGGTATCGATTGTTTTTTACTGATTTAATTACTTTATGAAAATTACTAGATGTTAAACGAAATTTTCTATAAAGACACCATTTAACATTTTGACTTTGTCCTGTGGTTTTTAAAGCTATATTTTTAATTTGCTCAAAAGATAATTTACAAAGCTCAGATAACATTTGTATGCTGTTTTTCGAAGTTCTAAATTCTGAGGAGTTAATAACATTTTCTAAGAGAAGAATTTCACTAAAATCTTCAACTAGAGGTTCTGGACTTAATAACCATGAAAACCCAACTGTTTGATTAGCTGTTGATAATTTATCAAAGCATAAGGCTTTAAAATCAATATTACGGGTATCAGTAACAGCTTTAAAATTATTGGAATACATATCATCAATAGTCATTACTTCTTCATTTTCTTTTGCACATTTTTTTGACCAGCTGCATGCTATATCAGTCACTGATATATTTTTATGCCCATGTAAAAGAAGTGAAACCATATGATGACATTTTGTCAAACCTGTTGGACATGTACAACTGGCATGACTAATATTCTTGTCTTTGAAGAATATCTATAAAAATTTTGCATCATAATTATTTCAAAATTATACAATCAATGTTACAAAGTTATTTACCTTAACACTATATAATTTATTTTTCATACTAGCGTGTACTTGACCACTAAGTATACCAATATCAGGTATATAATTGAAGCTTGTGACATAACCACATTCAAAAGAATTTTCACCCTTCGAAAAAATTTTTTTGTCATCAATAAAATTAATGATGCACGAAAGCTTGATGATGCTGTTTGAAGTCATATTTTTTTAACTAAAATAAAATTGTTTCCAACGTTAGCAAATTGCCTAATAAGGGTAATTTCTACTCACCTTGAAAAAGCTATTCAAATAGCTAGATAGGTATTAGGTAACCAGTGACACTTAACTGACACACAGATGACCAAAACAGCAAACCGGTGTAACACGTACAAACAGATGGCTCAAAAATAAAAACAACAAATAAAAAAATATCAATAGGTAATATAGTTAAAAAATATAAAAATTGTGTACATTAGCATAAATTGGAGGGAAAGTAGTGTATACAATGAATTGCAATGGTTTAAGATATTATTAATATTTAATACTTAACTGATTGATTTGTGTATAATGTGTATGGTAAAAAATACTGCAAATTGTTTGTTTTGACGAAAAAAGGGTTTAGCTTCATATTTTTGGTCGGTATATATGTATAAACTTGTAAAGAACACATTTTTAGAAGTTAGAACTTTAAAAAAAAAATTCAAACACCAAAAAAATCAATTTTTTTCAAACAATATTTTCAACCTATGCATTTCTTATGGAATGAACCGTGATAACAGTTTGTTTTGAACCGTTAATCTTATCAATAGACAATGTGACGTCATACTATTTGTGCCTATTATCTATGACCACGGTCTTATAAGATAATAGAATTGATTAAAATAATTAATGATAATATTAAAGAAAAATCAATCAGTTATTATAAACTAATACTAAACTTTAAAACTTTTAAAGCAAAATACTAAAATGTTATTTGTAAACCATGTGGCCATGCAGCGTAGCACTACTACTTAAATAGTTAAATATTGAATGTAGATATAATGTAATTAATAATTTAACTAATTAGTGTATGTTTTGAACCGTTATAAGTATACCGACAGTTTAAATTTCTTGAATAGCATATAATATACCTAACAAAATAGTTGTTGAATCATTGGTTCAATAATAACAGTCTGATAAATAACTTTATTGGTTCCCTAAAGTGCTTGACTGTTGCACAAACAATTATTTAAAATTTTATGGTCCTACTCTAACCTAGGTTTTGATACCATGATTACAAAAAATTATATTATATTTTTATTGTTAATAATGTTAATAAAGTTGTTTAATGCAATGTTTTCAACAATAATTGTAATATATAATATAATGTATATAATATATTACTTAAATATAGCAACAATATCATGAAATATAATTAATAATAATATAGGTTGATTGTTGATAGACCGCGTAGTCTTTACTCTTAGAGTCATTTTTCTAATATAAAATTAGTTTTATGCCATTGAATTCAAATTTAACACATCAAGGTATAACAGGTCACATTATACTAAACGACGAATACCTCGAAATTTTCTTCTGAAAATAGTTCAAATATTTTGACAATTTGATGTTGTATAGAAAATGCCAATATAATATATAAATAGTCAGTGAATTGATCATGTATCGGCAACTGCCACCTATATATTATTGTCATTTTTTTTTAGAATTACACCAAAACCGATTTTGCGTGAAATGTCCCGTTTTTACGTATCCATTTTTTTTTCGTTTTTCCTGGACCTTCCCGTGTGCACGAACAAAACACACAATTCATTGTAAACCTAACATAACACACTTTTACAACATTTCAATACATGCAATAGGTACATATACATTCAAAAACAAATGACAAAAATGTAGAAAAAACTAATATATTATTATAATATAGAAAGAACTCATGTGTGCAATCTAATGGATAAATGTACCAATAACATATTTCCAAGATCAACTAAAATACAAGTTTCTACAATATAGGTTAAAACCATATATTTATAATATTTAATGAACACATTTTAACAATGTTTCAATTCATGTACAAATGACATATGTCCATCAACATCTCAAAAACAAGTGGTTAAAATGTAGACAAAATCACTTTTTTTAAATATTTATTTAAAAAACATATGTCTACAATCAACTGATCACATGTACTAATAACATATCAAAAAAAATGTCCAATGTCATTAGGGAAAAACGTTGTTAAAACATTTCTTAAATCGTTATGATTAATATTGAATAGAATATATGTTTACAACATATTTGTAACGTAAATTCAAAACATATTTCCAAAAACACTTAAAACATATATTACTATAATATTAACATGTGTAAAATGCTGTGTGGGTATCTAACCAACCTTATAATTATAGTACCTATCCTATGAAAACACTTACCAATATACCAACATATTTAGGGTATACTAAAGAGTAATGAGTAATGTTTATACCATATTTTTTTTTTTTTTATTTATTAAATAAAACAAAAAACATTGTTATATCTACTACCTTTAAGCAGAGATTGAGTTGGTAGTAGAGAGTTACATGTTACAACTTAGATTATATACATATATTAATTACTAATTACAGCAGCAAATTGATTAAATCGACATTCGACATTTAATTAAACATAAAAGAGGAAGTACAAAAAGAATGATATTAATAACATACTCTATACATACATAATGTTTAGAAATTCTTTAAAAGATAGAGATTATATTTCTTGTGGAAGCCAATTGTAGATTATTATTTTATGATTAGATTTGGGATTTGATCTTATAGTTTTCTTGATAGCGAAAGGCATTGCATTGAAGAAAGTTGGTCCTAAGTAGTCAACGAATCTTTGTCCAATAGTTTTTTTAGTGTAATTATTTGAGATGTCATATGTTCTATTACGTTTTGAATATATAATATCATTTATAGGAGTATTTTTAATAAGAAACATGATCGCGAATTTTTTGTAAAGTAAATTAATAGGTAGGACGCCCAAGCATTTATAATTTAATTTAGTTGATCCTTCTAACGTGTTTTTGTCAAGGCATTTACGAACTATTTTGTTTTGCTGTATAGTTAAAGGCTTAATAGCATTTTCATATGTACCACCCCAGGCAATTATACCATATTGAAAAATAGCTTGGTAGAGAGACAGGTATACTATACGCATAGTATCTGGTGAGATTATTTTCCTCAAACAATATATTTTGTACATAATTGTCCTTAGGCGCATAGTCATACTGTTTATGTGGAGTTGCCATTTCATATTTTGGTCGAAGATTAGGCCTAGGTATCTTACCCTAGTTACCCTTTTTATTTTGCAACCATTAAGGTTGTGTATATTATCTGTGATTTCGATTTCATCAAATGGGCTTTGACAGGAGTAATTAGAAAAAGCTATAAATTCTGATTTATCTAAATTTAAAGTAATTTTTTTTGTATTTAGTTTTCGAATAATTTAGTTTAGTCCACTAGATGCTTTAGCATAGACTGAGACCCATGATGTATCAGAGTACAGTAAACATGTATCGTCTGCATATGTAAATATTGAACCATCCGTCTGCGAGTCACAAATGCTGTTAATATACATTATAAATAAAATTGGGCCTAAAACACTTCCTTGAGGAACACCACAGTTAAATACAAGTTCTTTCCCTAAAACATCATTTACCATAACCATTTGCATTCTGTCCTTTAAATAACTTGCAAACCAGCTTAGACTATTATTTTTTATTCCAAAATTTGGTAATGTTTTTAACAAGGTTTTATGGTCGACAGTATCGAATGCTTTGGCGAAATCTAGGAAAATCCCTATAGTTTTATCACCACGATCCAGCCCTTTATATATATACCTAGAAACACTATAGATTGCATACACAGTACCTACACCTGGCCTAAACCCAAATTGGTTCTTAGAGAGAAGATGATGTTTTTCCAGGAAACTCATTAATCTAGATTTCACAATTTTTTCTAAAAGTTTAGAAAAATTGCATATCATTGAAATTGGCCTATAATTACTCATACTTTCTTTGTTTCCATTTTTGAAGAATGGTTTGACTATCGCTAGTTTAAATTTCGTTGGAAAAATACCTTCTGATAAGCTCATGTTATATATATGTGCTAGAGGGCTAGATATAAAAACTGAAATGTTTTTAGTAGTTTGACAGTTATTTTATCAAAGCCTGAGGCAGTATCATCTTTTAAACTGTTTATTAAATCGATTATTTCATTGCTATCGACAGGACTTAAAAACGAGGCATCAAAAGATGTTTCATATGGTTTATTAGATTCTATCGGTTCAGTACTACTAAAGTTATCTTGTAATTTCTGTCCAATGGAAGTGAAAAATTCATTAAATGTATCAGCTGCTTTTTTTGGTTCTGTTTGTGCATTTATGATGAAATCATTGACTTTAAGATGTTTTATAGTTACTTTATTTCTCAAGTTACTACCCCCTGTAATATTTTTTATTAATTTCCAAGTCAATTTGCGATTATTTGTACAAGAATTGAACTTATTTTTATAAAAATTGTTTTTAGCTAACTTAACAATTGTATTAAATTTGTTTCTGTATTTTTTGTAGTAATTAAGTAGATTTTTATTAAGAGGATTATTTTTAGACTTAAGGGAAAGTTCATTTTTTCGACGTGAAGAACATAATAGCCCGGCAGTCATCCACTCTTTAAGTCTTTTATTTTTAGATACAATTTTTTTATTAATTGTGCATGCATTTATTATACAAAGTAATTTATCATAGAACAGGTTAAGATGAAAACAATAATAAAAAAATGAATTTATATTGTTTTCATTGAGGACAGATTCCCATTTCTCGACTTTCATCCTATCGTTTAGGAGTTTGTAATCTATAAATTTAAATGTATCATGCGTAGAATATAAGTTATCATTGAGCGGAATGACCGTGATTGTAGGAAAGTGATCAGATATATCGATTTGGAGAACCCCTGCTTCAGTATTATCTAAAAGGTAATTGTTATTGCATTTGAGAAACATATGGTCTATACAAGAGTGTGTTTTATTATTAGGAAGTTTAGTGTACACATTAATCAGTGAATGAAAGCCATTAGTAGCTAACATATCTAAGTATTCGTTATCTACATTGTCATTACCAATTATATTTACGTTCATATCACCTGCTAATAGTGTACGATCGTTCAACGAAGTATCTGATATAATAATATTATTTAGTCGAAACAAAAATTCATTGCTATTTAATGAGGGCGATCTATAAGTACATAACAAGTTAAAAGGAGTTTTACAGTAGTTACTGGTTAAGGATATTTTAAAAAAATTGGCTTCTACAAAACCATACTAAATATACTTAAAATAAATAATCAAAAAATCAACTAACAAACATAAAAGAATTAAAAATAAAATTACATTTTCAAATACAACAAATATTTCGGTTTTCAAACGAATAAACTTAGAGATCCTGTTCTTACATAGGTTTCTCCATGATTAACTAACTAGTTAGTACATCTAATATATCTCATTTAGTTGGAAAAGGTTAACTTTAAATTTATTAATAACTACTCTACATTTCATTAGACTTATTTTTTATTATTATATGTTATATTACATAGTTATTTGCTTCATTTCATTTACGAACAAACATTTCTTATGAAAATTGTTATTCCCAGGCCAGATATGATAATTTACCAGAATTAATGCATCTATTGCATCTCATCAAAATGGTTTCTTTTTAATGTATTAACTTTTGTTTAGGTCTGATGCATAAATTATTAAATAATAAATAAAATTTAAAATAGCAATAATTTGTATCCTTCGCAGTGCCTACAGTTACATTGGATGAAATTTATAAAGAAGTAGTTAAACAAAATATGTATTATGAGAGTATTAACTCAAAACTGGATATGCTAAGTCCGCAAATAAAAAAAAACAGGAAGTTAGTAAGGAATATTCTATTGAAGATTTTACCGAAATAATACAGTACATTCCTTTGTATTAGGTTGACATTCTTAATAGTATTGAACAAAAATTAATGATGATAGTGGCTTATTCAATACTAAAATGGTAAAATTATATGATAAAAATATCATAAACCTTAGTCTTTTAATAATAATTAGTATTAACTATAATAATGTCTGCATTTGATTATTTCATACTTGTAGAAAGCTTATATATGTGTTATTGGAGGAACATGTTCTAAAAATTATGTAAGAAGAATTTTGCCTAAATTGTTCACCGATTCATTCTCCGGTGGAACAACGGCGTAAGTAAAAATGTAATTGTTCTTCAGAAAACTCAATTAAAAATTGTTGTGTAATTGTTTGTATTACTTAGGATACAATAAACGGTCTAAAAAGAATAAACGTGATTGTTATAATGTCAAATTTAGTCTAGTTTAAGATAGATTAATCGGTTTTGTCAAATAAACTACCCCTATACAGCTCAAAATCAATAAAAAAAATTGCAATTGTGTCATTGTTCTTCCAAAAAATGTTAAATATTTAGTAGTTTTTACATTCAAGATACTATTAGGCACTTCTCATTATTTTGTTATAATCACTCATTATATTAATTAAGAGTTGTAGAAAAACAAATTCAAGTAATTATTTGAAACTTTAATATTTGTATTCTTTACTTTTGAAAACAAAAAAAAATATAATATTACTTAAATATTATTATTATTATTATTATGTATAATGTTAATTTACAGAGTCAAAATCAAAATAAGGTATCATAAAACTTTTTGTAGTAATTTGGAATTATATTAGGCGTTTGTAAGCTTTGTAAATCTTGCTTCTTGTTCTCAGCTATTGGAATTTTTGAGTTGTATGCGAGTTTTGTTTTTATACTACCAATATCTTTTGCTCCAGAACACCTTGTTCCTGCTTTTTTCATTTGAGCTTTTTCCCAGATTAAGTCTTTGTAAGAATTCTTGTAGAAACAAACTTCACTGCCCTTCACGAATCTTATAATTTTAATATTTGAAATTTTTATTTGCTCACCTTCTGAGTTTTTTTAACAATTGTAACCAATCTCGTCGGTCAATGATTTTAAATCAATAAAATCCTTGAAGCTCAATTCTTTAACGTTAAAAGGTTTTCCCGTTTTTTTAGAATTCCTAATTATAGTTACTAATTGATCGGGCACGTATATAGGTCCTGATTTTTTGCTCCTTTTCATAGATTTTTCCATTATACTATGTACAGTATCGCCTTCATTTTGTGTGTGACCTAGAATAAGATATTTATGCGTAATGGAATTTATTTGATATTTTTCTACTGCGTATAAATACATGGCATGTACAAACATGAAACAAATAGTATAAGTACTTTTTAATAGATTCGGTGAATTATATTGGACTTCTAGCCTGTAAATAAATAAATAAGTCCTAAGAAAAAAAACACAAAATTATTAAATTTTTTCTACCTATTCTTTTGTTGACCACAATAGTTATCCGAGTAAAATATGATGTCACTTCCAGGACGAGAATTCGCAATTTCTTCGATGAACATTAGAAGACATGAACCTATTTCAATAGCACCTCTTTGTCCTACTCCTTCATGCCAGAAATAACAGATGGTATGATCCTTGATTATTTCTGATACCTACAATAAAAATTAAGCAGTCATAAAAGTAGATTTTAAGAGTTAAAATAACTATTAACTTACCGTAAAATTAAAATAATTCAATCTTGATTTATAGAAAAAAGCAGAACTCTGCCCAGTAGGTACTGCCATAACTGCTTGTAAATCAAAGGTAGCTAAGACAATGTTAGATCCCGTTTCTTTAGCCTTTTCCTTATCATTAGCCTTCTCCGTTCGGCTCAAGTTTTTTTCATCTTGGTGTAGTTGATAATCGTTTTCCAATTTTGCTTTCTCTTCTGCCGCGGCATTTTTGATCCCTTCACAAAAATCACACTGATCTTTTTTGGGAGAGAAAAATCCAATGTTAAATTCCGTATTGAATATACGAGCAATCGTAACTCGCTGCTATTTTTCCATTATCGACTCGCTCTTTTGCATAGTGTCAATGTATTTCGGCAATACACAACCCGCCATCAACAAATTCTCTTGTTGTGTTGGCTCTTTGATAGTGGTTTTCGACTCTAGGAATGGAGTTGATGTGTTCTTTTACGGAATTAATTATGTCTAGGTCAGCTCTCGAATGATTGCCATGTTTTCCGCGTTTGTCTTCTACAGTTATGCCTGAACCAGAAGTTCTTGATTGAATGACACTGCGAATCGTTCTTTCCGTTATTCCGAAAGTGTTAATCATGTAGGTTTTACATACCCGAATTCGATTTCCTTCGAAAAGCAAATAAAATCTACAGTTCTGCCTTCTGAGAGTTTCTGAAGTAAATATACGACGATATTTGAGTTGGAGGGGCTCAATACATGAGGCTAAGTAATCCCGTTGTCGCTGTAATGACGTCAAACTCCGATATTTATTGAAGAGTTCAATACTGCATTCGTCAGGTAATTTTGATGGGCACTTTAGAAAACATCGGTCAGAGCAATTTGGCCCCATAACCCTTTAGTTGACAGTTTTTCCTGTTCTAGAAATGTAGCTCTTACCAGAATTCTTCAATAATTTGGCTTTTGCTTTTTTCCATTGCTCTGGGTTTCTTGATCTCTTTTTTCCTTTTTTGATAGGTGAAACGGTTATCGGGGATCGATTCTTTGGAGATCGGTCAACTGGTCAGTGCTTTCACTTTCCGAAGATGTTTCACTTACTGATGGAATATAGTTGTCACTGTCATCCCTAGAAAGATTTTCCTCATTTTTTGAATCATCAACTATTACTTTATAACTCGTCTGTTTTGTCAATCTACGAAGCTTAAGTTTGATTGGTGATTCACTTTGTTCGGCGATGGAACACGGTGTTACAGATGATGCACTTGACTGCAAATATTGAGCGTCAGTCAAAATCTCAGGAGAATCACCTAAATAAGCATAAAGCAACAAGCAATAAGCAATAAGCATAAGCATAAAGAACAAAAAAATAAAAATGGTTAAGTCATAATTATATTATTATAATTCAAATTAATAATATTATTAAAACATAATTTCAATAAATTAATTCATTTTTACACGATTACTTATAATAATCGGCCTTCATGTAAATCGATTAATTGACTATTTAGCATACATTTGAATAACATTTAAAAACCAAACCAAAAAGTCAATCAAATGTGCGAACCCTAGGTATAAGCAATTTAGTTGGTTTTAATTTATAAATATGGGGTAGGTACTTACTCTTAGGTGAATTTTCAATATTACATACAGAATTTTTCTCAATTTCAGATTTTTTAGTAGCCAGTTCTATTAATAGCTTTGTTCGTTTCATTATAATACTCTAAAAACATAGTTTACAAAATAAAAATAAATTCGCAGATTGGAAAAAAGCAATTAAATATTGAGTGAACAATGACAGAAAGAACAATTACATTAAAAAAAATAACAAAATTTTGAAGTCAATAATGACGTAATGTATACTTACGGCGTTGTTCCACTAGATAATGACGAAAAATTAAGTGTGCTTGGATGAAAAATGACGCAACTCTCACTTACGTCGTTGTGGCACCAGGATCAAACAAAAAAGTGTCACAAATAACAATTACGTCATTGAAGAAATTAAAACAATGCATCCCGGCTGCTAGGTGAAACACAACTGATAACAACGTCATTGTTCTCTTTGACAAGTGATTAAAAACCAGTTTTTTCAACAATAACGAAACTGCTCTCAAGCAATAATAGGTACTACACTTATGTCATTGTTTCATTCGATAAAATGAAATGTTATTGTACTGTTGTCGTATTTATGCCAAAAAGTCAAAAATTTGCACTTATGTCGTTGTTCCACCGGAGAAGCGAGTCATGTAGAAAGCTTATATAAGTGTTATTGGAGGAACATATTCTAAAAATTATATAAGAAGAATTTTGCAAAAATTGTTCACCGATTCATTTGCAATTCATTGTTCGTGGACAGGTCGTGGTCAAGATGGAAACCTAAAAATCTGCGATTTAGCTTTAACAAAATTGTTGAAAGGTACTTGGTGATATTAGTAAAAAGTATAAATATATTTTTCTGTTTACATTTAATTTTGTTTTGTGTTTAAAAGTAATAAAAATAAAACAGGATTGCACAGATATAGAATTTGAAAAGGTAGTTCAGGATTGGTTTAAGACTTCAAAGATACGGTTTGATCGTGCTAAAAAAACACCATAATAATTCTAAAAGGTTATAATACTCATATACCTATATAGTTATTTCAATAGTATTTTATAACAATAGTAACAATAATATTGTGCAACAACTCACTAATTAAGTTATTTTTGTGTATTTATTATTTTGATTAATAATATAATATATTAATTTGAAATTTCAGACTATAAAACCTTCTATAAGACGCGTTAAAGAAATTGGATTACTCTCAAAACGACAATTTGGCCGCCGTCTTTTAAAATTTTCATCAAAATTACCAAAACATTCTGATGTACAACTTCTGCCTCAAAATGACCTTACTGAAAATATAAATGTTGAAGCTTATGTACCAGATCAAGTTGGTAATACCATCTTTCAATCAAATCCTCAAAATGATATTGATGAAAATGCTTCAGAATTATGTCCAACTTATGAACATCAGCCCATTACAGATCAAACTTCAATTATTGATCAGGTACGGAATTGGGCTGTTAAATTAATGTCACACATAACTGTGCCAATAGTATGTTAAATATTTTAAGATCTCAACAAATTGATATACCAAAAGATATGAGAACTGTTCTTAGAACTCCTAAAACCCATTTACAAACACCTATACAGAATGGGTCTTATATCCATTTAGAGTTTGATGAAATGGTATTTCCAATTATTATTAAACATTTTAAATTTATAAAAGATTTAAAAATTCTTAAATTAAGTTTAAATATTGATGGACTGCCATTGTCAAAATCTTCAAAGAACAATGTGTGGCCTATTTTACTATCAATTATAAATGTCCCTGAGCTTCAAAAAATTGTAATTCCAGTAGGAATTTACCACGGTTTAACAAAAAGCCTGGTTCCGTACAAGAGTTTTTAGATCCATTTATATTGGAATTAAAACTATTAATCAATGACGGTACTAATATTTGTAATCAACATTTTGTTTTTGAGTTAGATCAAGTAATATGTGATGCTCCGGCTAAAGTGTTTGTACTTAATGTCAAAGGACATAATGACTACTTTGGGTGTAATTCTTGAGTTGTTGAAGAAGATTCAATTGACCACCGAATAGTTTATTTAGAATTGAATTCACCATTAAGAACTAATGTTTCTTTTAGAAATCGTGATAATGATGATTATCATAAAGGATAATATTTTGTAATAGATTATATGCATAATGTCTGTCTTGGTGTAATGAAAAGACTGTTACAATTTTGGGTTAAGGGTAAAAAAGATGTAAGACTAACAGATCAAGAACAAGAAATTGTTTCTTGTGAATTAAAAAATTTAAAAACATTTGTCCCTTCTGAATTTTGTAGATTACCGAGAAGTTTGGATTGTATAGAATTTTGGAAAGCTACCGAATTTCGCTCGTTTTTATTATATTCAGGCCCCATAGTTTTAAAAAATCGTTTGAGTAAATTGCAGTACTTTCATTTTATGCTTCTTCATTCAGCTATCAAAATATTAATTTCAGAAAATACATGTCAACTGTATAATACTTTAGCAAAAGAATTACTATTTAAATTTATTAATGACTATTCAAATATATATGATTATACTTTCATTACATATAATGTACATACATTAATTCATTTACCAGAATGTGTGAGATGTCATGGGTCCCTTGAAAATTATTTACAAGAGTTTAAAAAATATATAAAGTGTTCTAGATATCCTCTGCAAAAATTATATAATCGTATAAAAGAAAAACAAAGTGTATTACTTTCAGATAATGAAGCAAATAATTATGTACAATATCCTTTACTTATTAAAGAAATATTTGATTGCAGTTGTCCTAATTATAAATCATATGCAAAAATGTTATTATTTAATTGTTTTTTGATTAATATAAATTCATTATAGGCCCAATGTTTTATGTTATCAAATAATAACATTGTGGAGGTAAAACACATTTATCAATGTATGTCTACTAAAAGTATAAAGCTACATGTTTCGCAATTTTTAAATCATATCCCATATTTAAATACCTATAAGCTCAAATATATTGGGTACATTGTTAGTCAAAACAAATTATTATTCAGATCTATATGAAATCTCTCACACTGATATTATGTATACATTTTACAGGATACCCATTTCAGCAAATGGAGCTATTTTTTTAACTTTATGCCACAATACATTTTAATAAAATTCTTAAGTATCCCCCAAAAAACGTATGTAATTTTAAAAACATTTTTTTTTTTAAATTTTATTATTTTTATTTTATATTGATATGCATATAAATCTAGATAGTATTACCTTGTATTCATAAAAAGTAGATTTATGTTTTTTTTTTTATTAATTATTAATATGAATAATGTATACTATTTTAAGTATATTATCATGTATTCATAAAATATATTTTTAATTAAAAAGTATTTGATTTATGTTTTTTTTTTATTAATTATTATTATGAAATGTATACTATTTTAAGTATATTGTCATGTATTCATAAAATATATTTTGTTATGATATGTATCAAACGTTTATGTTTTAAGATGTATTTGATTTATGTTTTTTTTTTTTATTATTATTATTATGAATAATGTATACTATTTTAAGTATATTATCATGTATTCATAAAATATATTTTTAATTAAAAAGTATTTGATTTATGTTTTTTTTTTATTAATTATTATTATGAAATGTATACTATTTTAAGTATATTGTCATGTATTCATAAAATATATTTTGTTATGATATGTATCAAACGTTTATGTTTTAAGATGTATTTGATTTATGTTTTTTTTTTATTAATTATTACTACGATAATGTTAAGTATATCAATAGGTTAAATTGATATTTTTATTATAAAAGATTGCATGATGTATACATTCAAAAAGTATTTGTAAAATGTTATATGTCATTTACTATATGAATACTATCTTGTAATAAGTAGTTAGAATAAGATTTCATAAATAATAAATTTAATTTCAATTTTCTTAAAGCTTCCATGTTTATATTATTATTAATATTTTATTGCTTTATCTTCCTAGTATATATTTCTCAACTGTTAAATCATGGATATTGTATATTCACATAATATAATAATTAATAAGAGGTATAAAATACTATACTCAAATATAGTGCCAAACTAATTCCTATAAAATGTAATAATTAAAAGAAAAAATGAAAATATTCATGCATGACAAATAAGATATTTGTGTTAATACTGTAACATTTATTTTATGTTTATCAGTAACAGAACTGTGATAAAATGTAAAATGGTTTCGTTATGTATTGTAGGACCTTAAAAGAAACTCTCGAAAGTATGTTTTTGAAACTCGGCATAAGTGGTTACAGGAGCATTTCATTTATGTTTTGAAACACTATTTAGCAACAGTTCCAAGTTCCAACGCTACATCAATTTGATGTATTTGAAACAGCCCAATGCACAGTGGGATATTATAATGATTAAAAATAATGTATTACGTATACATAGAGAGAGAAGTACCAGTGTTTAATAATTACTACCCTAATATTTATGTTAATTAATACTTTTTTATTTTACTACAACAATTATTACTTCGTATTCGAATAACTGATAAAAATAAACTATTTATTACATACTTTTTTCTGTTTTTTTTTTAACGCCCATTTCGTCGAAATGTACTGTATAAGTTCGAGCCACTTTGATCCATCCTACATGAGCCTGGAGATGGTGATGACTACTTTCTTCTATATTTCTAATATATATATTGTAATATGACTAAAAAATATTTTAGTCGTTTAATATGTAAAATTATACAAAATAGGTACTTACGTTTATTCCAGATACATTCATTAGTTTGTATCACTGCTATAAACTCTTCAATGTCAAACATGTTTAGAAAAACGTTGAAATTATAGTATCTACTCACTTCAAGAATAATTTCGTGAATAGCAAATTTAAAAAACCGCTAGTGGATCAAATCGCCTGTGTGAACAGGTCTACTGAAAAACCATAGTTTAATTATAGCTAGCAGACGCGGTTTTCCGCTCAGTAATTGACATAATCGGTCGTCTGCGATGCTCCGCGGTGCGGTTTTACATGTATGAATATGCCAATTGAATAACCCATGTTTAATTTTAGGCGGATAAAAACCGCGACAGCGCGTGGACTAACCGCTCGGTGTGTAACGCAAGTGTGCACCAGGCCTAATAGTCATAGTGGATCGATAGAAGGTATCGATAAACAGCCAAGCTGTAACTTCTTTTATCAGTTTAAATGTAAATAATGATTAAACTAGTAGGTAGTATTATTCTTATTTACTGTAATTTTCATTTATATGATACTCGGAGTAACATAAAAAATATTGTTGATATAAAATTGACAGGGAGTACGTACCCCTGTACCCCTTCCCTGAATCCGCCATCATTTATACTGTTACGATTAAATTATATATAATAATTATACCCCTGATTTGGAATAAAAATATAATGTATATTTCTTATGTTTACTTACATTTATACCCATATTTATACTCCAGACTGGAATATTAAATAATAATTATTACTAACTACCAGAAAATAAGCTGTGAGAGTTCGAGTCGGAAGATTCTAAGAAAATGTCATCATTTTAGATTCTGAGAGGAGCGACGATGTTTGTTTTTTTTTATTATTTGTGTCTATGTACACGATAAGTAGTCGAAATAATATTTCGATTTTCAACTTGAGTATTTTGTTTGATGAGAAAGTAAATCTAGTTGGTGCATTGGGGAGATCAAAATTTTAAATTCCCAGTAATTTTTAAAAACGTTGAGAAAAAAAAATAAATTTAGAAAAAATGGGGATTTTCACGCAAAATCTGTTTTTGGTGTAATTCTAAAATAAATTACCGTATATATACAATGTTCACTGGTTGTTTATATTAACATTTACTATACACGATATCATTTTCAAAATATGTGTTTTGAACTGTATTCGGACATTAAAGTTACATTTTTTTTTTTTATTATTATTATTTATTTAAAGTTAAAATGTTTCAGCATATTGTACATGCTATTACAAGTTTGTTAACAGTTTTTATTTAATGACAAATTACAAAATACTAATATTATTTATTAGTATACATGCAAAGGTTAGTTAATATTTATTTTTAGTGGTACATTAAATTAAATTTCGTCTTCGTCTTCGCTTGATTGTGATAGGAGGACATCTTGGGGTAGTCGTGGTTTTAGACGCCGGTTTTTAAATTTTGTTCCCAGGTTATCGGATGGTGCGCCATCGGATGTCTTGAGATTTGCGTGAAAATGTTTAAATTGTATTTTTATCCAGTCTTGGAGAAGAGGAATTCCTGTGTCATTATGATTTTGCTTACTTCTCATAAACCATGGGGCTTTGAGACATATTCTAAGAAATTTGTTTTGAAGAATTGTTTTTTTGATTTTTGTAGGGGAAGCTGCCGCCCATGTTGGCAGGCATAAGTGACTAATGGCCGGATTATTGAGGTGTATAGTAAGATGGACGATTTCATTTGGAGGGTTAATTTGAAGTTAACTAGAGGAAAAAGGGTGTTCATTCTTGCATAGCCTTGGGTGAGTTTTTTGTTTATATGAATTTTCCACGTTAGTTTTTCGTCTAAGAATACTCCAAGATATTTGACGGAGTCGTCTTTCTTATTCCATTGTATTGGTTGGTTATCAATATAAATGAGTTGGGGATCTTTGTATGGTTTTAAAGAAAATATTTTTGCTGCGCTTTTTGTTGGGTTGAGTTTTAGTCTCCATGTTTTGAACCAGGAGGTCACTGTGTTTAGGGCTGTTTGAAAATTTTGAATTGAAGATTCCAGGGAGTTGCTTTGGGTTATAATTGTTGTATCATCCGCAAACATCGCCAGTTGTGAGTTTGGAGAAGTTAGTATGTCATGGTAGTAGATGTTGAATAAGGCTGGACCTAGAACTGAGCCTTGGGGGATTCCTGCTTGTATTTTTGAGGTTGAGAAAATTGTATTCCAATTCTAACTTGGAAAGTTCGATCCGATATGAAAGATATTATGGTTTTTAATAAATATTTGGGAAAAGCTAGAGAATTCAATTTTTGTTCAAATCCGTGGTGCCATACTTAGTCGAAGGCTTGCGTTAAATCGAGGAAGACAGCCGTTGTATATAGTTTGTTTTCAAAGCCACTTATGATTATCTCTGAGATTCGTTGAATTTGGTGGCATGTTGAGTGGTGCGTTTTGAATCCAAATTGATGTTTCGGGATGATTTGTGTGAATGATTTTAGTCTATTGAGCAGTATCCTTTCGTAGAGTTTTGATAATGAAGGAAGAAGGCTAATTGGTCTGTAGCTTGATGGAGAGTGGGTCAGTTTCCCTGGTTTATGTATTGGAATTATAATGGCATGTTTCCAAGATGACGGGAATGTTCCGAAGCGCATGGCTGAGTTGTAAAGGCTAGCTAGGTAGGATAGAACTTTGGGTGTTACGTTGTTTAAGATTTTATTGGTGATTAGGTCATGGCCTGGGCTTTTTTTATTTGCTAGTTTGACAATTATTTATTGTATTTCAATGGGAGACGTAGGGTAAATGCTGCCGTTTGAATCGACGTTGATATCATTTGGTAGAAAATGGTAAATATCAGGGTTCGTGGTGTTTTGATCGTTAAAGTTACAGTTTAAATTATAGAATAATTTTCTATGAATGTCAATAAAATTATATTTGTTGGGTAAAAAAGCTTGAAAATCTAATACAAGGCTCTAAATATATTTTTACAATTAACTTTGAAAAATATTAAAAATCCAATAACAATTTTTTTTTGATTAGCTTTTAAACTTCAAGTGTTGACAAAATACGTAAAAACCACGAAAATGTGCAAATTATTTTGAGTTAGAAATTCATAAAATATTTTTCTTTTTAAATCTAAGACTTGAGAATTTAATACAAGATTTCTTATAAGTTTGTCTACCTTTGGTAAATCTCTACCGGGAAGTCAAATTAAATTTTTATTAGCGTTTAAAGTTCAGTTTGCAGTTAAGTTCCAACTCGATTTTATCAATTTTTTTTTTTTGAAATATAAACCTTATTTATTACTTAAGGACGATGGTTCAAAAAAAAAAAATTGCACAAATCATTATTTTGGATGTTATAACCACTAAATCCATTGCAAAAATGCGGGTGCCAGCGTAACGTTACGCCGGTAGAAGTGAAAATTATCCAACGCTCAAGAGGTCCGCGATCCGACATAGTGTAGTTGAGTTGCACTTACCTACTGCGGCGAGTTACACCTAAAAGGAGTTTAATACAGAACAATCATAATTTTTTCATGAGTTGCCATTTATGACGGGCAACGAAGTATGCGGGATCAGCTATATATAATATAATATCTTGATATTATGAGACTCAAAACTATTGTAACGTGCCACAGCCAATAGTTGAAAAGGATGATGGTGATATTTAAATAACTTGATATGATTGTATAATTTTAGTTGTTTTATTATTTATTCTATTATAATATTTATAAAAATATTCTAAGTCTAAAATAATTAAATTAAAACTAGGGAGTTGTGACTGTTCTTGAGTTGGTCAGTTTTTTGTCTGATAAACGCTTGTCCATCAACTCTCCTCGTTGGGTCAGTCCCTGCTCCTACTTTACTCTGTACAACCGTACATGGTCGTCCTGCGGTTAGGCCTAGCGCGGGATTGTCACACGCTTTTGCACACGCGCCGGATGTCCAACATATATGTGTTGTTATTGTGAATTTGTGATGTTATTCCATATAATCACACAAGATCTATACGGACGTTTTAGAATTATTTATATACGTAGTCATATCGACAGCCCCAGCGAAAAAGGTCGTATCTCGTTTTTTTTCAATATTGAGTTAGTGCTGCCATCTGTTGAAGCAGGGGCGGACTGGCCCACCGGGACGCCGGGAAATTTCCCGGTGGGCCAGTGCCTAATGTGGCCACTGGCCAGTGGTCATTGTTGCCAAAATTAAATACAAAATAATTAATAACAAATTTCGTTCATAATAATACTGAACAAATTTTATTCTCGATGGGCACATCGATAGTAAATTTAGTGTGAAAATATTGTCGGCCAAAATACAGCTCTGCAGGTAAATTGTGTATACATACATAATATAGGAAAATACAAAGAAATAAAATAAAAATAATTGTCAGGCATATCTTATTTTTATATAGTTTTATGAAATAGAAAGACGCGATAAGCCATCATTATCTGCGGAATACTGTAGGTATATTATTCTCATAATAACATAAATGTAGATAATTTAATTATTGTGTCTGTGTATACGACATATTATATTGTGCTTATGATATTTAGTTAACGTAGCTCACGTAAGTTCTTAACAGTGACCACATGTTTAATTTATCGTCTTTAAACTTTTAAAGTTGTTTTGTGTTTTTTCCAAGTGTCTAATATTATAATGGAAAATATGAAAAGAAAACATAAAGGAAATGCTGAGAAATTAAGAGAAAAAAAAAAGAAATTACTCAACATTGATGCATCTAAATGTAAGTCTTTAGATGTTATGTTTCAAATCCAATCTAAAAATAAAGATGTTGACAAAATTGTTGAATCAAATAGTAATATTAACGTAACTGATAGTACTCTAAAATCTGATAAATCTATTACCACATCTAATTCTAAAATTCAAATCGTTCTCCCTGAAACAAATGAAAATAAATCCATGTCATCAACTTTCAGTAAAAGTAACGAAAATAATTTACGATCCGAAATTCAAGATACTCACTGTGAGTATAATTATTGGTTTAAAAAACCAAATCAAAATGAACTTAAAATTTTTTTTTCATCACATCCGATTCAACCAAAATTCGACGACCTAAATTGTACGAAATTGTATAAACGAAAAGATGGTATTTTAAGAAACTGGTTAAGTTTTAATAGTGTAAAAAATTCATTTTTTTGTTCAGTATGCCTCGCATTCTGTAGAAATATAGAAGATGATAAAAATGCTCGTTTTGTAAAATATGGCTTAGAAAAAAATTCTAAACACTATATCAAAGAATTGACGAGCATGAATTAAGTAAAAATCATTCTGATTGTGCAGAAAGTTTTATGTTGTTTAAAAACCAATTAAGTATTAAACATTTAATTTACGGACAAATGACATCACAAAGACAAATGGAAGTGAGAAATAGGCGAGAAATTATGTCACGTATTATTGAAACTATAAAATTAATTGGGAAAAGAGGTTTTTCTTACCGTGGAACGGGTAACTCTGAAGCTGCTTCTCACATAGCAAAAAGCAGTTTTAAAATCATTTTAGAAACATTTTTCAGAAAATAATGAATATTTTCAAAAGATTTTTTAATGATCAACATATATTTTAAAAATGCTTTCAAAATATTTTTTGGCCTGAAAAAATAATCTTCAAAATATTTTTGGAAATATTTTTAAAACATATTCATAATTCAATTTTTAAAATATACTGTTAACAATCTTTTCAAAATATATGATAATATTTTGTATTTATTTTAAAGATAACTTTAAAATATTTATTAATTAGTAATTACTTAATCATTTATTGATTTAAATGTATGAAATAATCCTGTATTATGGGGCATCATACTATATTATATAGTTAATATTCTAACTATATAATATTAGATTATTATGACTTATCATTAAAACCCAATAAACTTATTGTATAATTAAACCGGGAGGACTCTAAACTGAATTATTTATTTTGGTTCTTAATATATATTAATTTTAATTCTTGAAATAAGTTAAATTTGTTGCGTAAATTTTAAGTCATATTTACTAAGAAGAAAAATTAATTATAAGGTTAGTGTTCATTCTGGTTATAAAATAGGATTTTGGATGTTGTTTGGATTTTTACTGTAAAAGCATAAAAATAATACAAGTGCAGTCCTGTAATTTACATAATATTAAAAATAGTATTTTGAATATAAATAATAATAAACAATATATTAGAATTAAAGAAATATATTAAACTCTATATTATAATATTAATTCACAATTTTTTTTGGTAATACTATACTGATGACAATTCTCTTATTAACAAATAAAACAGAACATTTAAAATGAAGTTATAATTATGAATAAGCATAAAAATAATACAGGTACAAAGTCCTGTAATAATTTACATAATATTAAAAATAGTATTTTGAATATGAATAATAAATATTAGAACTAAAAAAATATTAAATTGTATATAATAATTAATTTACAATTTTATTTTTAGTAATACTATACTGATAACAATTCTCTTATTAACAAATAAAACAGAACATTTAAAATGAAGTTATAACTATGAATGAGCATAAAAATAATACAGGTACAATTCCTGTAATTCACATAATATTAAAAATAGTATTTTGAATATAAATAATAAATAATAATAAACAATATTAGAATTAATCAAAATATTAAATTGTAAATTATAATAATTTTAGCAAATAAAACAAAACATTCAAAATTAATTTATAATTATGAATAAGCGTGAAAATAATACAGGGACAAAGTCCTGTAATTTATAAAATATTAAAAATAGTATTTTGAATATTAATAATAAATAATAATAATCAATTTTAGAATTTAAAAAAAAATTAATTGTATATTATAATTAATTTACAATTTTATTTTTAGTAATACTATACTGATGACAATATTCTCTTATATAATTGTTAGCAAATAAAACAAAACATTTAAGATTAATTTATAATTATAATTAAAAGAATAATTTTTTTGTTGTTTCTTTTCTTCCCTGAATTTAGCATTTGCCATGAAAAATTTCATTGGTTTTAATACTTCTTGGTCTATGCAATTCCGATGTTTTTGTACACTTCTTACAGTTTCTAAAATATTAAGTATATTATGTTTTATTAATGTGTAAACAGTATCATAATATATAATATATAACATCTGGGTTCTATTTGTATGAAATATTAGAATGGTTCAAGTTAATGTAAAATTAATAAGCAACTTATTTTTTTTATCTTAAACATACAAAACAATTCTTTCTTATTTTTATTATGTACTTTTACCAATCCTTATTAGCATTTAAGAATTTGTTAATTGTTTTAGTAATTATAGAACAAATACAAGTTTTAACTTATATAAGTAGATATATTATAAATAAATTAAACAATTAAAAAACAAATAATCATTTTATCTTTATAGGTAATGTAAATAAAATATAAATGAATAGTATAAATAAATAGTGCATTTTTAAAGATTATTATCAGAAAATTTCAATATTACGCCCTTTCTCTTGGATAATTCTATTTATGTCACGCTTCATCATACTTAACATATAGCAGCTTTGACACACATTATATTTATAAACACTAATTAGTATATAATTATTATAATTATAAAGTATACTAAAAAAAAAATTACCAAATATGATAGAACAGGAATGAAGAGTAGCAAAAACCATTTTGTGTTTCTGTCCTGCATAAGAAAATTGTGATAGCAAATTATTATGAAACATCTTTGACATTATTTGGCGTGTCATATCTGAGACACTATCGCGTTCTAGTCTACTCAAGTAATGTACCTGCATAATAATAAAAAAATAAATTATAATTTTTAAGTTAAATTATTATCAAATGTATGTCAAAATTATTGAAGATATATTATTAAACGCACCACTTTCTGCCGAAATTCAATGTCTCCTAATTTTTCTTCAAATAAATTTAGCTCATCAATATTTGTCATTGGGAATTTATAAATACTATCATTGACTAGATGATTAACTTCTTTTGAAAAAGATGTGTTTTGATTTGTATGAATATCACTCAACATATTTTCAATCCTATCAATTTTTATCATATAATTTTTCATATCATATTTAATGTTTGTAATGGAACGGGTCAAATTTATTAAAGTATTTCTTAAACCTGAAAAATTATTAATAATTTTTAATCTTATATACATTTCACAAATCAATTACCTATTATGGTTTTGAAAAAGATGCAAATTATTTATTTATTTTATTACCATCGATAGCTAAGACCTCATTAGTATTAAGACTACAAGACATAGGTGACGTGTTATTAAAATCAACTTGAGTAGTAACAACTTCATCAATAGGTATTATGATCATTTAAGCGATAGTTTCTTGTAGGGGACTTAAGCAAATCTGTGTTTATGCTTTCTGAAAGTGATAAGTAAAGTACAAAGTTAATTTAAGGAAACTTATTTGATTTATACAAACAGAGATTCAAAATAAATAAATTGAAATTTTAATAATATAACTAATTTATAATTTAATTTTATGTTAATTTAATTATGTAAATTCGATTTTACCAAAATGTTTTGGAGACTGACTGACACGACCTTTACTATTACAGTTTCCATTTGTTTTTTGGGACATTGAATCAAAATTTAGTTTTCTTTTTGAAGATTTAGTGGACCTTGAATTATTATTATCAATTATTACTTTCCATTTTCCTGATGATGCAGGTGAGTTTATTTTAATAATATTTGAGCTTGGTCCTATAGTATAATGACAATAATAATGATGACAAAAATATAAATAGCTTAGCAAACACAACAGTTTGTATAGTTATGTGTATTCATTGAAATGTAATACTTTAATTACCATCAAGAGATAACTTTCTAGAAGGGGATCGATAACTATTGTTTTTTGACATGATGTTTTGTTGCTTTTCACTCATTTTTACTTCAAAATATTTTATGGGAGACTTTTTGACACCTAAAAAAATTTAAATTATAATATATTATTAAAAACAATAATTGTAATTCATTTATATCTTACATGACTTCATATTCGGAGGAGCAAATGTATAATCGGTATCAGAGTCATCAAAATCTGAATTGTCTAAAAAAATAATTATAAATACGATATTATTTTACAATTATGAATAGGTTTAATTTTACTTTTATTGTATACCTGTATCAGCAATTAATTTAGGAGGACTAAATATTTTTGGTGGTTTTACACATGCGGAAAGATTTTTTTTTTTTTTTTAATTGAAAACCATAATTACAGCATATCCAAGTATTTTGCATCGAAGTTTTCTAGTTTCTTTATTTTCAATTTCTGATAAATCTGAGGTATGAGTTGCTTTACTACATTTTATTTTGGCATCTTTTAAAGTTGCTGAAACCGTTTTAAAGCAATATTATGAATTATAATAAACTTATTATAAATAAAAATATACCTAATAATAATTTAACATTTTTTATTGCAAATTAACAACTATTTCAGTTGAATATTTTTACTTACCAATATCTTTTGCTAAAATACGAATATCATATCAATTGAAATCTGATGTATTAGGATTTGTTTTTTTTCAATCTGTTTTTTTGGATCTAAATGTCTATGAGGCCAAGCACAAGTAGTTCCATCTTTTTACAGCCAATGAGATGGTACAACTTCAACTGTATCTTCTTGTATGAATATTACTACGTGGTATGTCATATTAAGTTGAATATATAAAATATAACTGTAAACATAAAATTTAACTAATTTAGGTTAAGTACAAAAAAATATATTTAACTAGGTATTTTCCAAATTTTTTTTTTTTAATTAGTTTAATCGTTAATTGAATGTATAATAGGCAAAGCTATTTTTTCATTACATTTTTCCAATAGCATAACCTTTTTTTTTAAATTTTTCATTGGAATCTAACAAAGTTCATTAGATAAATTATCAACAGTATAAATATTAAAAATATCCGAACTTAGTGGTTGTTCATAAAATGATCTTTTAGATTGGAATATTTTCCCTATGAAAACAACTTCATTTGTATCTTTAGTATGAGCTATGTTTAAGACTTTCATAATATTATTGTCTATAGTTAATATAAATTGATCAGCTATACATGTTGTTTTAATTTTTGTATTTAGTAAATGAACAGTTTTAAATTGTGGTGTTGTTAAATCATTTAAAATAGGACCATTTGTGTGTTCATTTTTAAAAACAATTTCTTTATTAGTATTTTTATAAGTATTTGCATTTTTTTGTTCATAGAATCTTTTAATTATTTGTTGTAGCGGTTTATCGTGTTTTTTTATCATTTTTTTGAGGGACTTCATATAATTTTCAAAAGGAAACGCGCTTATGTTGTCGAGAGGGCCAAAATTGTTATAGTCATCAGAGATATGTAAAAGCCCATGAACATTATGCGAAATAAAATGTCTTCCATAAAGATTTTCAAAATTTTGAACAAAATATTTGAGTAAATTTCTAGCAAAATGAATGTACTTTTTTTCATATTATCACTTAATAATATAGTCATGGCTATGTTAAGTGCCATGAAGTGCATATAACAGTTGCTGTTTATGTTGTCTTTGAAAACGACCTGTCCAGTATATAACAGGATTTGACGCAGTTCGGTGGCTTTAAATCTTGGTAATTCATTTAAGGCCCTAGGTTTACGAGAAAAATCACAAGGGACACTCTTTTTAAATGATACCAGTTGGTTTGATATTATTTTTACAACAGAACTAGGTAATCGAACATTCAATGGCCCCTTGTTCATCCATAATTGAATTAATTTTTTCATAATTCCTATGCAAACAAGATGCATGTAATCTAACGCAAATGCATCTACAATATTTACACCAGGTAAATCTGATAAAATTGAGATTGTATTCCCAACATGATGTTCTTCATACTTCATATTAATGTAGTCGTCATGTGTGCGTTTTTTTTCACTACTTGCTGTATATGGAAAACATGATCTATTTTTCAAATATTCCCCTTCTTCTATGCACCGGGTGCACGAATCATAACCACTATGACCCTTAACTTTTAGCACATATGATTTAGCGGGGGCGTCTAGAGAAAATCCATCGATCATAACTTTAAAAATCACTCCATTAATATTAACTCCATTTGTCAATAACTCTTTAGCTTCTACATAAAATTGTTTTAAATATAAATTAGAATCGTCAGGTTTCTCATGGCCCCAGTATATACCAATTGGAAACACAGAATTCTTGAATGGGCGTATATACCCCAAAATGGGCCATAATTGACTTGCACTGCTCTTGGAGATTGGCAAGCCATCAATGCCAACAACTATTTTGATAACATCAATATTATTTGTTGAAATAAATTTAAAATGTTCCAGAATAGCTAATCTCAAACCAAAATGGTAATATAAACCAGGATTTATTGTAGTTAAGCACTGTGTCTCATTCATTTTTCTAGTATCTAAAATACTGCGTGAATCTTTGGGAAGTTGTGATAATGTTGGAACTGTTTTTAAAATAACCAATAATCCATCCAAAGCATTATGATTTATGTTAAACTTAACTGCCCACTGGCACAAATTGTGTTTGAATAAATCACATTCATTAATAGGTTCAATTGGTTTATTAAATGCATTATTCTCAGGAAACTATCAAAATAAAATGTTTAAAGATAATAAAATAGTGGGTAAAATACCTAAAAGTAGGATGGAGTTTCCACCAGGCACCTAGCTATGGCCAGTATAAAACCCTATATTGGCCACTCATTTTTGATTTTTATTTAAAAACTGATTATTTTATTTACACTTAAATGGATCACCCTTAATTTTAATTATATATCAAAAATATTTTGACAATGGCCAAGTAGATTAGGTAAATATAAAAAATTAATTTAAAAACTTTAGAATTTTCCTCAGATTTTCTCATTCCATAATGTTTATAAGACTTAAATTTAAACTAAAGGTTATTTAAATTATAAAATACATTAGGTAGATATATGGTGCAATTTTTATTTTCGCTAATAACTATAGAGATAGAATAATGGTATTATAATAACTATGGATGAACAAATTATGTTAATGAAATGGTATTGATACGAAAAAAAATTCGAAAAAATAGTCATAGGTTAATTAGAGACTCCATCCTAAATAAACTATGATTATAATATGATTCATATACATTACAAAATGTTGTTCCAGAACTGAAACAATTTTCTTCAATATTTTGTTTATAACTATTACATATTGGAGTACTGATATTTGCTTCATAGAATTTGTTATTTGGATCATTAGCAATAAAATTATCATTGGAACTCGTATTCACTTCTTTACAAAAGGTATGTTGTCTTTTCTTTCGCAATTTTGAAAAATTAAGATCAAACTGCACACATTCTAGTTCTTCCTTAACTCTTCTCCTTTTTGTTCTTTCACTTGTCATGGTTTTAACAAAATTTTCAATTCTATGTTCCAACAAACCATAATCAAATGAGATATGTATACTAGATACCTAGGTAACCTAAAGATGATTTTCAAATATCGTTTGAGTACCTACATCATATAGTTAAACATTTTTAACAAGTATTTTCACAAAACCTCAAGAAATCATTTGTATTCAAACAACATTGACACAATTAGCCATTACCTATATTATTTGTCTTATTATTTTACTATATTCAAATTAATTATGTTATGAAACAGTTTCTAAATGTTTTATCAATCAATAATTTTTAATAATATTATAGGTAGGTTATCATATTCTGCTATCAACATATAATATTATATTAAAATCTTACTTAGAACATTAGAATTTTAGAAAGATAAGTAATTTACAAGTTGTGCAGCTTAAATAAAATAACTTAAATATTTGGAGTAGGTAGGAAATTGTTCTAAATAATTGATTTAATCATTTTAACATAATACCTTACTACCAATATAATATTATATTGTAGATACCTACTATGTTAAATTTGGTATATATTAGTTTTTATTTATTCTTCAAGAAGAGAATGTGCCCCATTGAACATAATAGTATAATTGTTTGGAAGTTCATGAGTTTACAATTTTTGAACACAAATTCTTATAGGTAAACTATAAGTTGTATAAAAAGTTATTTGAAATTGGTATAGGGAAAATAAAGAAAAACCATTGTTATAGGTAAATTGATTAGTTAATAAATTAATATAAATTACAATATAAATTACAATACATTTTTCTCACATAATTATTATGTACAAAACATAAAATCGAGCAGTTAAATAGTAGGTACAATATAAATAAGCCTTGATATTAAACTCTTCAATAATTACTATAATCATAATATAGTATTCTAATTAATTAATGTAAGAATAATAACGGAATAATCCTATATGTTTTTTACCTATATCATATGTATATTATATTATCTTGACCTATACATCAGTGTAATTTATTTTAGAACAATCTTGAAAGAATTATAATATTATTATGTTCAATGTCTTTGTTAATACATTGTATATTTTTGGATCAATATATATAGGTTATAGTGATATGGGAATAGTATATGTGAATTGTGTGTGAATGGTTGTTTAGTTTTAAAAGTAAGGTAGTACACAATATAGGTACTCAATCGACAATATTTTTGCATGTTATTCCTAATTGTATAAACTATAATATTAGAGAAATTTTAATAGCAAACTTAATAATTAAAACTATTCATTTACGGTCGCATGGGCACAGGTGCAAACCACACAAATATACAATTTAAGAATTATACAGAAGACCACCGGCGGTCACACAGAAGTCCACGTTAATACTTATCTAATAAAATAAACAAGTTATAACTTACCTTAAATATTGTTCTGAGCAGTTATTAGTTCTTATGGTAAATCAATATTAAAGCGTATTTTAAGTTACACTATTTTAATCTCAAAGATTTAACAATACACAATAACGATTAGCGTGTACACGAGTGACACGACTACTGTAATATATCTTCAATAAAAGAAGCACAGAAAAAACCAACATGGCAGCAGATAGACCCATGCAAATTTAATTAAAAAAGAATCGAATAACAGTAGGTCGCACAAACGGGCACAATAAAGATCGGCGAAATACGAATACGCCATGAAAAAATGAACACCGATTACATTATATAACCTAACCTAACATTATAGAGTATAATGTCTATAATATTAATATGTCTATGATCTATACCCAGTGTTGCCAGGTTAAACATGTTGAATGTTCAGACAATTATCATAAATTGTTCGTATTTGTTCGATCTCAATACAATATTTTTTATCAATAATTATCATGTTCTGATAAGCCTTATCAGATAAGGAAATCAATTTATCGGTTAAATTTAAATTTAATTTTTTTTTTGAAGGTTTAAATCAATACGAGTATTATTATTAATTTTTATGTAGTATAGAGTAAAATAGTAAAATAACTTGTTCTTATAAGGAATCATACATGGTCATTCACAATTATAATTATATAATAAAAAAAATTAATTAATTATTAGATTGATAATTTTACACTCCTTCAAAACCAACCTCGTCATTAAAATGTTTGTCAAACTGATTACTTGTTGTCATTAAATCAATCATTTGTTTTGAAGGTTTAAAATAAATACAAGTATTATTTTTAATTTGTATTTCTTGTGAGGCAAACAAGCATGCTTGGATTGTATCAGTATTTAATCGGTTCCTCGTTTTAACCTTAATTAAATTTACTTTGCTAAAAATTTTCTCACAACCAGCATTAGAGTGAGGGAGAGATAATGCCTTAAGAGCAAAATTTGCTAAATGTACAAATGGATAATCTTGATTACCCATCTGCAAGTTGGACAGCTTAATCCAAAAAACATCAGGTTCTTCTAAATGATTTAAAATATCAGTTGGAATATTAAAGTTATTCAATAATCTCCATTGATCACCAATATTTTGTAATAGTTCATCATTTAATTCAGTTAATCGAGTTAATACTTTTAAAGAGGAAATATAGTACTGTTATTTGATGTAGCAACTTTGGGATCCATTAACTTAATTTTTGACATTAAAGGATTACTAAAATCATATTTTTTTTTGATTTGTGAACATGCAATTTTAAGAATTGTTACGCCCTCCAATAAAAGTAATTTAACAATGCTTTATTACTATTAATATTAGGTTTTTCCATTTTTTTTAATACTTTTATACCAAGGTACATTTGTGTGCTAGGGTTATATTGGCCAACATTTTCCGGATTTATTAAATGTATAGGAGTTTTGTTAATATAATCTTGTTTTATAAAACTTGACAGTAAACCTTTATATGTTGAAACCATTTTATCATGTAACTGAGTTATAACCACAGAAGAACTTTGAAAAAACGAATTAAGATAGGTAAATTTGAGCAAGATCCAATCTCAGAATAAAAATATTAATTTTTGAGAGGATCTGTTAGTGCACTGTAAATTGTTTCAGCTATTGTAAGACGTTCTGTTAAATGTTTATCTTCAAAGTATAAAAACAATGGATTCTATTGTTCAATGAGTCTTGATACAACCAAATGCAAAGGCAACCACATACTTTGACTTGGGTACTGGAGTAGAGCAAAATTCCTGAAATTGCACAAATTGGCCGCTTCTTTTAGAACTCATTGAAAAAAATAAATAAACACTGCGTGCTATAAATCTTCACAGCGTTTAGGTAGGATTTTGCACACTTCACTTGCGCAAAGGTGCAAAGAATGGCATGTACAAGTCCAAATACTAATACCAGGACAGCTTTCTATCATTCTACTAGCAACAGAATTGTGGATCATCATAGAACATCATAGAATTACACACATCTGACCCAAAACCTATGACATTCTCAAATGGTATGTTATTTTCGGCAAATGATTTAAATATACAACCATATACATTTTTGCCTGTTGCTCCTTCTTGAGCCTTTTTATAATCATTGGTCTCAAATATATTAGATAACTCAAAAAAATGACTGACAATCCTACTCATGTCTTGATTGAAGTACCTAACCACGATACATGCTTGTTTAATACAGCTAATATCGGTTGATTCATCAGTTAAAATACTGAATTTAGTATTTTTCAGACAATCAAGATACTCTTTGTGACACTTGTCAATTACATGTTTCATAACTGCAGTGGTTTTTGTTCTATGCATGTGTAAATTTTTTAATATTTCAGAGCTTGGATCAAGACTTTTAATCAATTCAGTTAAGTGGTCCATTGTATTATGCTCAGCCACAAAAGCTGCAAGCTTAACTTCTGCTGATTTAACTTTTTCTTGTATAGAAATATTTCTGGGATTGAAAGTATCGGTTAGGAAGCAGTTGTTGACACGCTGTTAGACACAGCCCTATGTTTTTTTGCGGTTAATCGATGCCAATTCTGTAACCAAAGTTGCGTTACAAATATTGCACTTAGCACCAGTATTTATTTTGTCATCGGGTCTTAACCATTTACAACATTTAGGATTTTGTTCCCAGGACTCACTGTACACCTGTTTTCTATGCTTCAATGGTTTACTATCACCTCGTTCGATGCGTTTATATTCTGGTGTACGACAACGTCTATCATCGGAATCCGATCCAGAACAAATATCATCTACCTATCAATTATTAACATTACGTTACTAAAAATATGTCTTGCCCTCAATGTTTATGATTACCTGATTTAGATTATCTGAATATTAAAAAATAATAAAATAACTTACTTCTTGATCAATGTTTGATGGCTTAACACTACTTTGTCCTGGTTTAAGAATACATTTGTCCATAATTATACACCTATATTATAATAAATATTAAATAATTTCAAAAACAAAATTAATAATTTCTAATTCGTCAGTCCACTGTCAACAGGTATCATGTAAAATCGGCTGATCAAACTTTTACCTACTGCCAATTAATAAATTATTAATTATTAATAATTTTTATAATTTGGAAATTCTGAGTTTTGACGTTAATGTCAAAAAATAGAAATATCAACATATTGACATGTTATTCATTTATTCATTTATATCTTGACAGTATTGTCAGTTTATAGTCTTGTCTCACCCGTGACCCGTCGGCCGTCACGCCCGTATCGGGTTCTTAAATTCTTAACTTTTATCAAATACTATATCACAGAATAGAAATTGAATTCTTTATTTTTATTTATTTTAACTATTTTATGTGATAGCAGGTTGATATCTATAGTTTTTATTCTTATCTAAAAAATTCAAAATTTTTCAAAACTTAGATTTACACAAAACGTTCGTATTTAACCGTACGAACGTTCGTTTTATGTTATGTTCGTACACTAGTTGAAATGTTCGTATTAAAACGAACATGTTCGTACGCCTGGCAACACTGGTTCCTGGTAAATATTGAGAGATATTAGTCTTACACACACTAAGGTTCGTTTACATTGCATACACTTACAAGTCAGTTTAATGCTATCATGTTAAATTGCCTATATTAATTTCCTTAAAACACGATCGACTGCAGCCCCCTTAATTAAAAAAATATATAACTTACATGAATTGTCAATTGATTTTGGACTCCACATTACACGATTAACTTCAGTTTGTTTTTGCTTTTTCAATATCTTTTTACCCTTACTTGATCTCATATTAGATTCAACTTGGGAAGAAGAATCATTTGTAGACAGCTCTGATGTGTATTCTGCTTTTTTAGTTTTTGCTCTCGCTAAAGTATAATTGTCTAAAATCAAGTAAAATGAGTTAACAAGGAATTATTAGGGTTAAAAAAAACATTTTTAATGCAATTTATACCTATATTATTTCCAAGCACACGAGCTTTTAAGAAATCAAATTCTATTTCGTTGGGTTGACGTCTCCTTTCAATCATTTGTTTTGAGTTTTTTTTAGGTCATGCACATTTTTTGACTGAATTATCATCATTGAATGTTGTATTCAAGTTGTTGTAACTGACCACATTTTGAAATTGTACTATTCTAACACACGAAAGAAAAAATGTAATATAAGATGAAAAATAAATAAATTAGCTTAAAATGGAGAAGTATTTTTTTTTAAAAGAGTTATTGATTTATAATAAAAATATACTTATTTAGGTATAAGCTAAGATTATAGTTTACAAAATCTATTAATACTAATTACTTATTCTTTAATTAATTAAAACTATACATTAATTAAAAATATTGAACATAAAGTAATACAATAAAAAAAAAATATTATGTACAACTTGAATGAATAACTGGAAGTGCAATCCAATTATTATTGGAAGGCAAAACAATAATTTTTTTTTTAATGTCTGATGTGTAATACTCATAAAAATTGTTAGACTACTTTTCAACAACATATATATCTAATTCACTGGACTCTATAGGTTTAACAAATAATTGATGCTTTTTTTGAAATTGTTTACAAATCAAAATAATATCTTCCGAATTTTCTTTTTGAATAATATTAATTATTTGTACTATGATATTTTCATGAGTTATAAGTTTGCTTCTGATAAGTGTGATAACATGGATCATGTTTATCAATATTTGCCTCGATTTTGTTATAAAAATGAAATTGCACTTGTTATTTTTTTGTGTAGCTCCCATTTAATATGTGATTATAATATTATGTCTATGTAGCTCCACAGTCCACAACACAGGGCACAGACTTGAAACTTCAATACTATAGATTATAGAAGTCTCAAATCTGTAATCCACACTCTCATAATTCACATTAAAATATAAGCACTTTTGTGGCGAGGTGTCTGAACAATAGAATTTATCGTTATCGTTGAAGTGTCTACTGACCTTTAGGTGGGAAAAAAAATAAGAATAATTAAATTATAATTTTGTATATTATTATTGTATTGGTACATTGTTAATATATTCAATATAAAGTACTTACTATAATCTATGTTAACTTATTCATCTTCATATTTTCACTTAAATATCAATATGACAAAACACAAATTATCACTTTGACGCGGCTACGACGGTGGTGACTGGTGATCCGCGATAAGCCGATCGTTGAGGTAGTGTGACGGTGAGGGTGTGCATAGGATAGTCAAATCACAAAAAAAACAACATAGTGACAAATCGGAGATACGGTAATGTCTCTGGGAGACGTTTATTGGTTTGCAATATTTTATGTAGTCGTACGGCGTGGCGAATACCGTGGGTAACACAGATATATATATCAAAAGAAACGGTACTGGTCGAGCGGTGTGTGGTTGTCCGTTACGGCGCGTCCAGACTAGACGACCAAGGCAACCGAACGCCAACGTTAACACATTTGGTGTTGGCTGTACTTAGATTTGAGAGCATTGTCATACTGTCCAAACTCATTCCGAATTCGTCGTTAGTCCGCGTTTGGAAGCCTTCGCTTGTTTATTCTGCGAACGCGCATAACTTATTTTATTTTAACTCATTTTATACTTTACAAATTTTAAAATTTAATATTTAACTAAAAATATTACATTTTAAATAAAATGGTGTCAAGTGACGACGACTTATTAATGGCAAGTGCTGCTTTTGTGATAATGAACTCATTATTAAAAAAAGAAGAACAAAAAAAAAGAAGGCACAGGCGTTGGTGGATGACTTCGACATTTAAAAGTCGAATAACTTATAGGTAAGTAAACTAAATAGGTAGTTGAAAATATAAATTATTTATTCATTGTTAAATTCTATTTTTATAACTTCACAACACGGAAAATGTATTAGTTTTTTTTTCAACGACTAAATTTTTAAAAACTACCAACATTTTTCTGAATCCATCTAAAAATCCAATAATTTGAGAAATTGTTTGTTTCTTACCTTGAAGTTGTAAATTTAATCTATTTAAATGTTGAGAAATATCAGTTAAAAATGTCAACGAACATAGAAATTGTTTATCAACCATTTGGTTTTCCAAATACGTAGTGTCAGTTTTAATATTCGCTGTAAGAAACTCAATTATTTCTTTTCTCAAAACAAAAAAAAACGTTCGAGACACTTTCCACGACTTAACCAGCGTACATTCGTGTGTAATAGTAAATCACCATACTCACAATCAAGTTCCTCCAAATATGTAATAAAATTACGGTGGTTTAAACTACGGTTGCCTCCTCTAATAAGATTAGTAATTTTAAATACAGTATTCATAACTCCGTCAAGCTTCATTATTTTTCCACAGAACGCTTCCTGATGAATGATACAATATATAGCAGTAACATTAACGTTAGATTTGCGTAATAAACCAACATAACCAATATTTTTGCTAACCATAGCTTTGGCACCATCTGTCACAATCGATAACATTTTTTTGAATCCACCAAATGGTTCAATCGCATTTTTTACTGCATTAAATATATCACTTCCTTTGGTAGTTCCGTGCAAGGAACATAATTCTAATAGCTCTTCATACACTTCAAACTGTGGAGATATAACTCTAACAAATATCAAAAGTTGACTTACATCTGAAACATCTGTGCTTTCGTCCAGTGCAATCGAAAAATATCCACAATCCGTCATAATAGTTTGCAATGTCTTACGAATGGCACTATCAGTGTCAACTATACGTCTTGTCACTGTGCGTCTTGAAAGTGATATTTTTTCAAATTCACTGGCAATTTTGTTTTCGTTAATTGATTTAGCCATTTTTATCGAACAGTTTTTAACAAATTCACCATCACTCAACGATTTTTTAGATTTTGCTATTTCGTTAGAAATTATATATGAAGCCAATAAATTTGATTGTTGTGAAGTTGTTGCTTTTGTCATCACATTTTGTTGTGATTGAAGTTTTCTTTTGAGATCTATTACAACACTTTCTCTTGCATCACCAATGTATTTTTCATATTTGGACAAATGATTTGTCATGTAATGTCTTTTTAAATTATATTCTTTTAAGACCGCAATAACGCTTAAACAAACTAGACATTGAGGTTTTTTTTGTTTGTTAATAATAAATAAATAGTCATTCTCCCATGAGGTATTAAAAGTTCTATTTTCATCATCAATTTTACGCTTTTTGCGGACATTATTAGGCACTACAAAAAACGAAAACAATAAATTCAACGACAGCACGACACGAACAATACGAAGAAGCTGATATAATTAAATAGATCGGTACAAACAGCTATGGTTAAAATCTATACGTATCCATACGTGTGTATATTCCTACTATAACTATATTGTGACATTTATACATTTAACAATGTTCAATACCAGATAACAATTATTATATCGATAAGATAGAGTATACACCATACTAGACATTATAGATTATAGAGTATAGACGATAAAGTTTAAAACTGTATACCTATACCTAATGCAATTTGAAAATGTAGAGCGGGCCGCCAGTTGCCCACCCCTGATATATAGGAATGTGTGTTTTAGATTTGTCTAAATTATTAATGTACGATTTGTATTATAATATCATAAAGAAAAAATATGGAAATAAAGTTAGATTGTTGTATACAGATACAGACTCGCTAATATTAGAAATAAAAACTGATGATTTCTACCAGGATATGAAAATTATGTTAGATCATTTTGACACGTCAGATTATTCAAAAGAGAATATATATGGTTTACCTTTAATTAACAAAAAAGTCTTAAAAATTATGACTGAATTTATAGGTTTAAGATCCAAATAATATTCCCATTGAATCATAAATAGTGAAAAAGAAATTAAAAAAGCCAAAGGTGTTAAAAAAAATGTTGTGGAAAATAAAATATGTTTTAATGATTTCGAAAATTGTTTACTAACAAAAGAACCAAAATATGTTAAACAAATTTTATTTTAGAACTAAGAAACATGATGTTTTTACTGTAAAACAAAACAAAAAAACTTTAAGTGTTTATGATGATAAAAGATTTATTTTAGAAAATGGTATTGACACATTAGCTTGGGGACATTATAAAATAAATATAGACAGGAATAATTTTGTAAACCATCTCAATACATTAATTAGAAATCAAAACCGAAAAAATTGAAAAATATTCTTGAAGGATTAAGACAAGATTCCGAACCTGATTCATTTATATATAATGTTTTTAAATCTTTCTTATTAGGCGCCCTCGATTCGAGGACTCCCTTATATAAATATTCAAATAAAATTTTTTCATCTTCATCAACATGTTTCCTCAGAGCTTGATCTTGTTTTTTATAACACAAAATAGTGACAACATCTTTACCTTTAAACCAAGGATTATTGTTCTAGTCAATGTATGTTTTTATTTGTATGATTTAAATGCTGTTTTTTCCGTTTGAACAGGGGGGTATAAAACGACCCTCTGTTATCGTGTGTATTTTGACTTGATTCCATATACTAGGAATGTGTCATTATAACATAAGTATTTCTTAAAAATATTTTAAGAAATATTGCATTTAGATTAAGTGAAAAATATTTTAATTATATACGTTTCAATTTGTGAAAAATATTATTGATATAGATTTTGTGAAAAATATTAATGACATAAGTTTTGAGAAAAATATTTTGGGGGATTTTGCATTTCATAAGTTTTGAGAAAAAATATTTTAAGAAATATTGCATTTAGATTAAGTGAAAAATATTTTAATTATTATTGCATTTAGATTTTGTGATCTTTTTGCATATTGTTTTCTTTGTGATCTTTTATTGATGTAAAATGAAGGTGGACCAGGAATGATACATCTATACTACTTATATATTATATCACATGATATGGCGTGATTTTGCACATTATTAATACCAACGATGATGTTGTTGTTGCACAATATGATGATACATAATACAATATTAAATTATACTCAACAATACTCCAATGCATTTATCCCATAGTAAATTGGCAAATTTCAGATAATGGTCCACGATTTCGAAAATTTCTTCACCTTTAGTTGTCTCAGGAAGTGTTTTACAACAAAAATAATTTTCCATCATTGGCAACTATGCGTATAAATACCAAAAGTTGTGCTTGTCCACTTATGTCAGTTGACTCGTCTAGTTGTAATGCAAATAATGGAGAGTCACAGGATTGTTGCAATACTTGTTCTTCAATATCTTCAGACATATGTTCTATACGCCTACTAATAGTATTGTCAGATATAGGAATTTTTAATACTTTTTTTTCAGCTTCTTCGCCAAAAAGTACTTTTACGATTTCACGGCAAGCAGGTAAAATAAGTTTTTCTGCTATAGTGTGTGGTTCATTTGTTAAGCTACAAGCTCTGCTACTAGATAACTAGCTTTTTGAGCTTTATCAGAAATGGTCACTATTTTTGTCATTTTTTCAGATTGTCGTGTTTCTAATTTTAGTAAACGTTGAAAATATGAAGCATTTTTATCAACCAAATGAGAATGCTTAGTGGAAAAATGACGTTTTAGTTTACTTGGAACCATTGATTCATTTGATAGTTTTTCGCCAAATACAAGACATCATGGACGAGGACTGTCTACATTTCCGGACCAAGAAAATCCTATGTTTAAATAATCTTCATGATATTGAAGTCTGATATTTATTTGATTTTTTTCTTTGGTTGTTCACTCACTGAAGTGCTGTCAGTTAAACGAATTATAAATGCATCCATTATAGAAAAAATAAGTATTATTTAAAATACACCATGTAGGTCAAAAGTCGTTAAAAACACAATATTCCGCGACGCGACGTATAGTTATCGGTACGGTTGCGACGGGCAAACTAATATTAATACTATTGTACATTATTCGTATTTGATTAATGATTGGCCTGTCTTTATATTTGTTTGTTATAAGTTTTCATTGAATATCGATAATAATACTGGAAAATACAAAATTAACTCTATTAATAGAATTTTCGCGGCACACCGGTTGAAAACCACTAATCTATATGATATATTATCAAAGTAACATTATCTACCTACTGTTAAATAGGTATATTCCATTTGCCAAGGAACTGAACTATACTCACTAATAAAATAGTCGGCGAATATTTCTCTGGTGTCTCTGGCATCTGTACTAAATCTATTATTTCTTCTGCCGTCAGAGATATTAGCAACTTTTTAATCAGATAAATTTTGAATATTTTGTATTGGTTGCTTATTATTCGTTAATACTACATTGTGCAATATGCATACTGCTTTTATAATTATGATAGCCTTTTCAATATTAGTTTCGATGGCTTTATTTAATGTGCTCCACTTCGAGGATAGAATACCAAAAGTATTTTCAACTGTGCGCCTTGCCCGAGAAAGTCTGTAATTAAATACTTTTTTTTTATTATTATTTATGAGTTGTTTGCCAGGGTATGGTCGTAATATATTAACTAATTATGGAAATGCTTCATCGCCTTTGAATGTGTATGGTACTTTGATGTTGGTATTTGGAAGTTTTGCATTATTAGGAATATTCAGTTCTTTATTTTGAAGTTTTTTGAAAAATTCTGAATTTTTTAAAACTCCGCCGTCGCTTTCCCTGCCATACGCACCAATGTCAACCATCACAAATTTCTAATTTGCATCAGAAACAGCGAGTAGATGTATACAAAAAAAATGCTTGTAATTGTAGTACATTGAACCCGAATTTAGTGGCTGATTAATCCTTATATGTTTTCCATCGATGCTTCCAAGGCAATTCGGAAAATTCCAATTTTTATAATAATCTTTGGAATTTGATTTCCACATATCAGCCGTAGGTTTCGGCAAATAAGTAGGTAATAATTTATCCCAAATAAACATTGTAGTTTCTACTACAATTTTTGAAATAGTAGTTTTTCCCATTCTAAAAGTAAAAGCTAATCTTCTGAAACTACAACCAGTAGTCAAAAATCTAAAACATACATTTAAAGGTTAATAGGTTTTGAACTTAAACTGATATTTTTGCAATTGAAATAATTTGTTTTACAATTAGACATAAGTAGTAACGTAGTTTGAATTAATGTCATGTAGTTATACCAAAAAACACTAAATAAATATTTCTAGCGGAAACACTTAAAGCAAAATGGAAAAATATGAGGGACTTTTATCGCGCTGAATTGAAAAAACATCCTTCAGGATGTTAGTAATTCTACGTGGCCGTTATTTAAATGTTTGTCATATTTACGAAATACAATGCAAACAAGAACTCGTTCCACAAACATTATATCGAATTTCAACTCGTCAGAAGAAGCAGACATTGAGTCAAATTCATCGCATGCATATTATGTGTACCAGACTCAAGATAATGATAATTATACACAAGATAGTTCAAATATTATTGATACCGATCTAGATAATACAGAGTCCGATGTATGTCCTGCAGGTGGATTAAAAAAATAGAAACTACGATGTACCGCATAGACAGACGGCAGTAAATAATTTTAGACGGGAATTATTAAATATGGAAGCTAAAAAACTTAAACTTATAAAAAATGAAGAAAAAGAAGACGAGGATTTGTTATTTTTAAAAAGTTTATTGCCTAATCTAAAAAAATTATCGCAAACACAGAAAATGAGGACAATAATTAATTTAAAGAGATTTTACTTCAAGAAACTTTAAATTTATTACAATCAACACCAACGACAAATCAAACAACCATGGTCAGCAGTTTTCCATATAGTGCCCAATGGCATATAAATAATGAGGGAACACAAACTTTCACCAACTAATTTTTCTTTAAGTTTTTTTAATGTTGATTATTTAAAATAATTTAAGTAATTTTATAGCAAGACGCTTATTAATTGTTATGAAATTTTTTTTTTAATTTTGATTATTTAAAATTATTTAAGTAATTTTATAGCAAGACGCTTATTAATTGTTTATGAAATTTTTTTTTTAATTTTGATTATTTAAAATTATTTAAATTTTTGTTATTGCAAGACGCTACACATAATATTTAATTTAATATGACTATAGCTTTTTAAAATCAATTTTATTAAAGTTAATTAATTTTTTTTTCATTTATTATACTATTACATATTTGATACCTATTAGGTATATTGTTATTACATTTGTAATCAACTGTCATCATTTAATTATGTTTATATTTTTTTTATGTGGCCTACATTTAATATTAATTTACTTATTGTTTTAATATATGATCAAGTTGGTTTTGAACATGTTTTGATACTTGTTTTAATTATTTAGAATTATAAGTAAAAAAATGTAGGTTTTAATTTGATATTTACTTACCTCAGAGTAACTAAAAGCCTCTCTTCTGATGATATAGGCTTTCGGAAATTTGTTTCTGATTTTTGTATAGTATCTTTAATAGCATCAAGTACTATGTTGAAAGTGTCTTCATCCATACGGAAGTACTCAAAAAACATGTCTGGATGTTTTTTTAGTTTAGAAAAAATAGTGTGATATTCACCTTCTTTTTCTCTATTTGTATTTAATTCATGAACCCATAAATATTATTTAAATATTTCAACTTTTGCTTCTATTAAAGCAGAACTTTCGGACAAAAGTATTTTACGCACGCGGTTTGAATTGAACGAAGTCATCTTGGCGATTAAAACTATTCGCCACAAAACAATGGGCGGGACTGGCCCCACCAAAATCGTAAAAATCGCTGGAAAATATCGCTCGCATCGTAAATCGCTTTCAGTGGGGCCTAACCTTTATACGATGTGCGGTCGTTTGTCTGTCTGTCTAGGAACTATTTTATCATATATTTTAGAAATAAGATATTTCTATTAATATTTATTGTTTGGAAAAAAGTAATTGTACCTTTAGAAATAACTAAAATTGATTTATTGTATTTAACAATTTTTGATGAGGATACTGATGATGAGAATAAAGGATATATTTTTGGATTAATGATTTATAGAAACTAAAATTAAAATTCCTTAAATAGTCGATCGAGAGAAGTAGAGAACATAGATAATCTCCTTAAAATTTAGTCCAATGATAAATCAATTTACTATACAACTACCAGCATACTATCGATACACACAAATGGTGAACGGAAATTAAATATGTCGTAAGTGTGTAAGACGGAGGTAACATATGCGGGTATCCTCTCAACTGAACCACCTAACACGTATGTAGAATATTATCTGAGGAAAAACTCTAGTTTTTGATGAGTTTACTGTAGTAGGTGACTAATACTCTATAATTATTGATTACTGTTGGCCACGTGTCTGATTTTGTTTTTGGTGTATTTTGGTGCATGACTAAAGTGTTTTGGTAAAACATTGTATTCGTTAACTCATTACCAATGTTCGAAAACCGCCTCGTGACATTTTGATAATTAATGTTACATGGTCAACCCTCACGGCACAACAGTGGAATAGTGTAATGACTAATTTTAATATTAATTGGTTTTATTATTGATTTTTAGAATGAAATTGCAACAGGTGCACCAGTACATGGCGAGTGGTATACAGGTGTACAATACACCTGTATACCACCGCCAAAACAGACAAAAGAGTAACGCTTCCGGCGTTAAGAAGTCTGATAAACGCCGTAAGTAGATGTATTCAGAATACAAATTCTAAACTAATACTAAAAGGTGTATCGCCTAATTTGTGTTTCAGGGTGCTTTAAATGCAAAAAAAAGGGGCGCCTCATAAAGAATTGCCGTGGTGAGTGTGTGTTATGTTGTACAACGACCATTTATAACGTATTCTATTATTAATTTTTATAATTTTTTTAGAACCTACTAAATCGAGGCAGCCGTCGCCACCACCGCCACCATCACCACCACCACAGGAACCACCGGCAAAAAAACCACCCGCACATACAGACGTCACCATGGGACAGGTAATCGAGGGCCTTTCCATGGTGATTGTCGAGTCTGCAGTAAGTACATTAATATACATTTCTAATAGTTGCTCGTGAAGAAACTAATCATAACAATTTTATGAATTGTAGAAGGGCCAAGAAGACAACAAAAAACAGTAAATTTCAGTTGGGCAATATTCATTGAATTTCATGTTTTGTTACATAGGTATTTAATTTATTTTATGGTTTTCACATGAATAAAAACTTTTTTTTTCTTCAAATTTTTTTCTTGTCCTTTTAATATGTCAGTTTCTTGTCTGTATCTGATGTGTAATATGGAATTGGTGATATTGACCTTAAGAAAATTGGTATGAAGTGTTTGTGGTTACAAAGTTATGAAATCACACTACAGTTGAATGTAATAATAAGTAGTAGAAAGGTATGGAAACATTTTAGCTCTTTTCATTAAAAATAAGAAAAGAAAACAATAATGGACCTAAAACTGATTAATAGAAGTATTACATATTACTGATATAGTATAGTGTAGATAACTACAACTATTTAGATTAAAAATTGTGTTTAAAAATACTCATAGCATTGTATACGATATATAAAAATATAAATTAACAGGAATTTTTTTATTTAATACATATATGTATTTATATATTGCATTATTACAGATATTATATTATAATGTTACTTATTACATATTTAATGTTAATTTTATGATATAGGGTATGTAACAATAGTTGGAAGTTAAATACAAACACATTATGTGTGTAGTGTATAATGTATACAAAAAAATACCAACTGAATACAAATTACAAATAAATGTAATTTAGCTAAGCACAGGATCTAAATCATAGATTCTTAACCTTTTTTGGTCCATGGACCCCTTTGAAGTATAAAATATAATTATGGACCCCCCCAAAAAAAAAGTATATATATATTAAATAAATGTATCATTGAAATTTTTATTTGAAATTATTTTTAATGATAAATCTAATACATAATACTACTAATAACGAAATCTATATTAAATTATTATAAATAATCACTTTCTTAGAGTCAAAAACATTTTTTAATGTGACATTTGCTGTTGTTTTGATTGCAATATTGCCCTGAAATCTGGGACCGTATTGGACAGAACAACGCGCATATCGTCCTTAATGTTCAATCGATTTCTTGCTTTAGTTTTAATTGTGACCATTGTGGAAAATCCAGACTCACAAAGATAGGTAATGGCGAATGGAATCAAAAATGTCATTGCCCTGGATACAGCTCGCGGTTAAGCTTTCGTCAACGAACACCAAAATTTGATTAAATTTTTGTTTGAAAGTCGTGGCGTGCCATTTTTTTTGATCTTAAATCAATTAATTCATCTTTAACGAGGTCTGAATCATCAATTGTATTTAAGGCCACGAGAAAAGGATTGCGTAACCATATTTCTGATTTCGAAAATGTAAAATCGAAATAATTACCAAATGAATTTTCGAGCACATCAAGATGATTTCACAAATTTGCGCTTTTATGGAACTGGACAAAGCAATATTATTTTTTGATAGCTCCTATTAAGTGTTGGAAAGTTCGGTAAATTTTCCAATTGAAGTCTTCTTTTCCACAGGGAAATTTACTAACAAATGCGTTTATTTTTTCGGATGCATCCATAATTGTTACTTATTTTTTCTTGAATCGATATATTTACTTCGTTCAAATGACTAAAAATATCTGTTAAATAGGCCAATCTATGAACGAACTCAATACTATCAAAATGTTTTGAGAGTGAACTTTGCCTTTCTATTAAAAAATTAGAAATTTCTTCTCGAAGTTCATACAAACGTTTCATAACTTGTCCTCTGGAAAGCCAACGCACTTCTGTGTAATAAAGAAGAACTTCGTGTTCAGATCCCATTTCTTGACATAAAATTTTGAAATTCGGTGATGTAAGGCTCTAGCTCTGATGAAATTTACAACTTTGACAACTTTGACTATCATTTGATAAAGGAATAGCTTCAATTTTTTTTCGTTATTCCAAATCACATACTAGTTCAACCATTTCTAATGCACATGGTTTTATTAGTGACTCGCCAATTGTAAGTGGTATTTTACTTCTAGCAATGCGGTAAGCTACTTTGTAAGATGCTTCGAGACATGGTTTTTGCGGAGGTACAAATCCAAGTTTGGGTAATGTACCGGCTTTTTCAAAATGTGCTTTTTTTATTTGAAATACTTCCAGACTATCTGAAGCATGTTGAGGATGTACCGAAGCAAGATGTTCTTTAAGCTTTGTTAGTTTCATGCTGCCATTTGCAAGTATTTTTCCGCAGATAAAACATTGTGGTTTTTGTGTACCATCTCGTTCGGTAATAGATGTAAGACCAAACGACGTATAAGAGTCATCGTATTTTCTTTTTTTTTGACATTGTAATAGTTATTAAAATGTCAAAAATATAAAAATAAAATGGGGCGAAAACTAGTGTGAATATTATGACGACGATTGATACAGCAAAATTCGACGGACAATGCACAACGCGACGGCGACAGGTCAACTGAAGTGATGGGTATTGGGTTTCCGTGTTCAATTGAAATGCTCGTTAGATTGTATTTTTATATGCGCCCGTATATTATTTTACGATTACGATAACTTTATGGTTTATATGACATTATATAAGATTATCGTAATCTAAATTTTTTCATATGGCAGAATGCGGGCAAGACATTTTTATTGTTATATTAAAAATGCTATCGAAACAAATTTAGTTTTGGCTTTAAAAAAAAAAAAAAAATCACCAACACTCCGTGGACCCCCGAGTAATCGTCTACGGACCCCCGGTTAAGAACCTATGATCTAAATAGTACTTTTTAATAAATTTTAATTATAGAAATATACTTTTTGTTTCAAGTTTTTGCAGCTATAGCTATATTATGTTATATGATACAAAAATATTAATATTTTATTTGAATAACCTCAGTATTTGTTGAAAAAACTAATTAGTTGTTGTAATAGTACAATGTATACAATTTAATTTATTACATTATGAATTGTGTCTTACAGTTGTTCATAAAAACTTATATAACATATAAAAAATCATATTAAAAATAAATAGAATTGTGCATATAAAATTGTGTTTAAAAGTTATAGATACAGATATAACGTAAAAAAGAAGATTTATAAGTGTATTTTTTATATACCAAAAAATAAATAAATACAATTTAAATTATTATATGCAAACGAATTGTTACAAATCATATTATATATTATATGGTATTGCTGTGATAGTGTAAGTGTAAATAAATCAACGGATATTTTGACTATTATTAGGTGTATCTTTAAATATCAAATCCAATGGCAATTTTATGATATTTTATAATATGGTATATATAACAATAACTGGTTGAATACATACAAAAATCTGAGCCCTAAGTATCCTAGTTATTTTTTTTCCAAAAATTTTAACCAAACGTTTGACATTAGTTACGAATACACCGTTGAGTGTAATCGCATCCAGAGAGACCACGTGGAGGTTGTCAAACTTTCTCCACAGAGTCACATAGACCCCTGGGGGATCACATACACCCCTTGGGGATCACAAAGACCCCTCAGGTGAACATGTATAATTACATTAATTATATAACTACCTGTAATCGCATTAGAGAACTTCTGCGTACACGATATTCTTGGTGACGAATCAACCATTTCCATCGCAGTACATGCCGACTCTGACGGATTGCGCGTCCCTTACTCTTGAAAACACAACGTGGCTGAAGGCTGAAAGGCGGGTGACGGCAGGAACAAACCGACTCGGTCAAACGTTTGACCCTGAGACTTGTTGATTGTCATAGCAAACGACAACGGTACCGGGAATTGAATCCGCTTCATTTGAAAAGGCAAATCGTCTTCCTCACCGGAAGTCATCGAAACGGCAGGTAAGATGATGTCCTCCTGCGCGTCGTCGGCGCCGGACAACCTCTTCACCTTGAAACTGTGTCGCCGCAGTTTGGTGACCACCAACCTCGTCCCGTTACACAGTTGTCGCTTCGGATCAGTTTTTCTCAGCAACATGACGATCGAACCGACATTGAGCGTCAACTCATGCGGCGATAGCCCATTCGGATACAGAGCGTTGAGGAACTCTATCTGGTAGTTTGCCGCTTCGTCGGCGTCGTCGATCACCACTGTGTCTTTGGCGTAGTACGTCATTTGTGCGCCCGTGACGCGTCGTGGCACTGTGGAATTTATTTGGTGGCATTCCTCGTTGCGGGGACACAGTATGATTCTCCGAGCGAACTCGTCGATGTGGCCAACGACATTTGCTGCGGATAGACGAAATAAGTCAAATCCACAACGTCGCAAACCAGTTGCGGCGGGATGTCAACAGTCTCCGGAATACCGTCGACCTATGGCAGTTGGCCGTTACCGAGCTGAAGTAGCCAAGCAGCAAAGTCAGCGTCGTTATCGCCGCGCATGTTCCGCGTCAGCCGAAACTGTTCAAACTCTCTCCACAATGAGTGGCGTTTGATAGGTGACATGACGATAGAACACCTGTTCCTCCGGCGAACGACGGGCAAAATCTGCCTGAAGTCGCCAGCTAACAGTATTGGTTTACCACCAAACGGTAGTGCCGATCGCATGATGTCCTTGAGCAAGCGATCTACCACCGTGAATTATAGGCCCGGGGACATGGGCGCTTCGTCCCAGATGGTTTATGGTCACATCCCCGTCTAATTCAATTTAAAATACAATAACTGTAATGTAAGCGCTCTCACACATTATTTCCGGGCTTGGGACTGGCAACTCATACTTAATACGTAATGAATTGGCGGTTAACACTTTCTTTTTGTTGTTACCTTAAAGTTAAAACTAGTAAAACTTATATTTAACATATTAAAATTAAAAAACTAAAACTAAAATCTACGAGTGATCACTACTATTGAGTTGATGTTAAATATTATTTTTATTTTTGCATCTCTAAATTATGTGCTATTCCAATTGAATATTCTTTTTTATCGCGATCTTTGTAAGTAGTTACAATATTTTTTATCCGTGTGGCTACTTCTCGATATTTTTTTCTTTTAGCTGATGGTTCTTGACCACCATCAACTGGTTAATTTTTATTTCAGTTAATCCTTGTTCTTTTTTAAGGATATCAATTAATCGCCATATAGTTGGGTGAGTTGCGGCTAACAAAGATGAAAAAGCTTTATGCCAACCTTCGACTGAGTTACTTGTTTTAGGTAATCCTTGAAGTGTCGCGTCATATTGGTTCCATAAATCTAAACTAAATGTAGGTGGCCGGCGGATTCTTCGTCTTGTTGGTCTACCAATCCACGTATCTTCAAAGTAATCAGTTAGTGGACGCAAAAGCTCTTCGTATTCTACAAAAAAACTTTGTGACATTAGTTCGTCAAATGTGTCTACGACATCAGGTACTGGAATGAAAGCTAATGCCATTAGTTGCTTTATGTTTAAAGCAAAATCTGCATCTGAAATATATTTTTCACGAATATCAGAAATAGCCTGTATTTTTCGTCATATACACTGCCCAAAGTGAAAAAAACAGCCTCTAATTTTGGTGTTTGTAAAAACATCAATAAATGCACCAAATAATGTTTGTTCAAAATCGGTCATAATAGTTGCTGGTTGAAGGTTTTTATTTAAATTTAAAAGTTTTCTTGCTACTCGATCATAACTATCTTTTGTTTTATTTGGAAGAAGCGCAAACACCAACGGCAAAACTGTGTTGAATTTTATAGCATGTATGGTAAGAAGCTGAGTAAACAGGTGCGGGGATGATTTAAATATACCATAAATAAACCAGTGACATTGTTCGGATGATAATATTTTCAAATTTTCGTCCGTGGAAAATAATAAAATTCTATTATCATTACCAACACCACTGCCATAAAGAATGGATGGATCATTACTTAGTGTACGCGTATATGGCTCAATAAGAATCAATTCTGCTAAAGATGAAGGATTTGATGGGGGAGCATTTTCTCGACGTCTGATTCTTTGTACAATTTTTTTCATAGCTGGCACTGAAGGTAAAGTAGCACATATTGCTTGAGATGAAGATGGGATTTGAGAAATTACTTGATGCGGTGTAGCTTCAATTGACTAGTTGCTGTTTCTTTTACTTTTTGTATAAGTTTCATAGCACCAATTTCTGTTGCATTTGGTATGTGATTGTGTTCATCTTTATGGTGTACAACTGCATCATATTTAGTGTGTGCTCGTCCAAGACACTTATCGGTATTATATTTTAAACATTTCCAATACGTCTTATCATTTTTTGTATAATCTTTTCAAATACATATCCTACAAACATTAACAAATCTTTTCCTTTAGAACTTTTAACGTACTCTAAAACCATAATGGATATTGTATAAATTTGTTTAACAACAAATTAAAAATTAAAAATTAAATATGAAAAAAATAGTCGATCAGATGGCAAAAATTATATTATAAGAACGATGCGCGACGGTTGTCGAATATCGAAAGACTGAATATGTGTATACTACTATAATGTATACCTTACAATCTACCATTTATATCTTCACAGTTGCTCTTATCTTAATCACCACCGATAAAACTAACGTACTACGGCAACGGAATTGTCGCTAACTGTATAGTTAATCTACAGTATGACAATATTACTTATTGTATATAATCTACATTGCGATGTATCTACATTTGTGTAACTAAATTAAATTGACTTAGACGGGGAAATGTCCGACGGGAAAATTAGTCAGACGGGGATGTGACCTGCTACCGTCCCAGACAATCAGCGAAGCTTCGCGTATCTTTTGAGCACGCAAAGACTGCATGGTGATGCTCGAAGTATTTTGTTCGGTCAGTGTTCCCAATGGCAATCCGAAAGTCGAGTGCACCGTCATGCCGCCCTCCATGAGGGATGTGGCGATCCCAGTGTATGCCACGCTTAACACCGTTCGTTGTCTGTTACGAAGCGACGATATTAGGCATCTGTACAGGGCCGGCGAAAGGTATGGGCGACCTGGGCGACTGCCCAGGGCGCCAGCACGGAAGGGGCGCCAAACTGAAAATTATTTTTATTTGATTTATCTTTTAAAACGCGTTAAAAATCTATACAATTTGAAATATTCATTATCTAATGTCGTTTTAATTGAAGATCAGAAGATGCATCTGCAATTGTCTCATTTTAGTCATATTTGTAGAATATAAGAATATAGCAGTGCATGTGCATCGATACCGCTGGTTTGATGTAAAATAATGCATGGAACTATGGAAGCATAACACCGCATTTGTGTGTGTCAATAAAATATATTATAGATGGTCGTAATAATTATTTTTATATTATACTTACCCATTTATAAATAAATTCATATAAATAGACGTCTAAACGATTAAGTCTAGATTCGTTAGAAAAACCGCGGCGGTAAAACCCATTCGGACCTTACGGGCTACGGCTAAAATACTCGACTATAGTACACTACACGCCTACCGCCTACACACACAATTATTTATTGTTTTCGACAAGCTCTCGCTCCGTACGGTCTGCTGTCAAATATTGTAAACTAACAAGTAACTGCCAACAGCCAACAGGTAATCAATATTCATATATTTTGTTTAGTAAATTTGTACATAATATTTTGGTTTCTTTTTACAATAAATTCCGTTCTCTGGTTGTTTTAATAAATTAGTAGTTAGTGAAACACAGTATTCCTATATTATAGGCAGTGATGGTGTGAAATAATATTATATTTTATGTTAATGAATATACTTGGTAATTGATATGATGTTAATATATAATAATTAATATATGGCGCAACGGTCGATGTAACATGGCGAATCGCACATTCACGTATTTATATTATGAAAATAATGGTGTATTGGTACGGGTACAAAGGTATACGCCGTATACCCATCAGAAGATTTTCGATTTTCGGCGTATACCCAATGTAAAATCTTATTTTACGGGTATACGCTTCCAAAATAACCAGAAAACCAAATAAGATTTAAGATGTATTTAATAGTTCATATAGGAAAAAAACGTTATTCGTTATTATGTATTAATGAATTATTTATCAATTGAAGAAGGTATTGAATATAAGTTATATAACAATATGCGTTGTGTTTAATGTATTTTAACTTTTAAGACTTTAAGTTCACATTCGAGTTGATTTTGTTTTTTATTTATATTGTTACATTATAAAAAAATTAATAAAATAATGTTAAAAAATATGTACTAATTGAACTTCAATAACGTTATATAATATATACGATGATATAATTTGATCGTTTAGGTTACCTACATACATATTTTATTGGTACGTATACCCATAAATATATTTACCAATACACCACTGAAAATACTTAAACACGTTTTCGTAGTATCTATCAATTTAATATAATATTATAATATTATTTTATAATAAAAGTCTTCTCTTCTTTTACATTTTATCATAAAATATTATTTTTTTTTAACTTAAATATTCAAAAATAAATAACTAAATAATTGTAGGTAAAATAATTGATACCATGCCGCCAAAAAAAGATAAACCTTCAGGAGCCCAGTATCGAAAGCGTAGAACTCAAGCTCAATTAGAATTAGAAAAAAATGCAAAAATGATGAACAAATATTTTAATAGTAATAGTGGAACCTGTGAAACATCTACTTCGACATCGGATGCTAGAAATGAATCAATAAATGATATAGGTGAAAATATTTCTAAGACTCCTGTAAAATATAATAATGAAATATCTACTTTGACATCGGATGCTAGAAATGAATCAATAAATGATATAGATGAAAATATTTCTAAGACTCCTGTAAAACATAATAATGAAGAAACGTTGACCTCTCCTACTTTAACATATTTCCTTGTGATGATAATAATATTGATATTGACATAAATAGTAGTAATAGTGCACTTGCGAACAAACAGTTGAGATAAGCGATAAACCGGTCACCGATGTTTCCAATCCGTTGCATTTATTTCTCAACCTGATTTATTCGACCCAAATTTATGGCCAGATAACAGACAGAATAACTTTATAGACATAGTTATTAAGATGGGACCACGTGAAATAAATGATGACATTTTCCCAAAGATGAAAATAATCGTCATTTTTCTAAAATATACAAAATAAGAAAATTAGACAACAATGAAAAAGTTAAAAGACGATGGCTTGTATATTCTAAAAGCATTGATCGGGTGTTTTGTTTTTGTTGCAAACTTTTTAATAGTTCTCATAGTACACTATCCACAATAGGCAATAATGACTGGAAACATATGACAACAACACTTAATTCTCATGAAAAATCACCTGAGCATTTTACTGCATACAAAAGTGGCACGAATGTGAATTAAGATTAAAACTTGGTAGATGTATTGATAATGACCTGCAACGAGTAATGAATACAGAAATTCAACATTGGAAAAGTATTTTAGAAAGGTTAATATCTATAACTTTATACTTGTCCAAACACAATCTAGCTTTCCGAGGATCGTCTGATAAACTATTTGAAAGAAATAATGGAAACTATTTAGGGTTAGTAGAACTTTTAGGAAAATATGACAATTATATGAAAGAACATTTACATCGAATAACTACACAAAAACTCAATATAACTTATTGCAGTAAGGATATTCAAAATGAACTTATAAATCTAATGGCCTCCAAAGTTTTAGAAACCATTCAGCAAAAAGTACAGGACGCAAAATATTTTTCTGTGATATTAGATTGTACTCCTGATGTCAGCCATTCTGAAAAAATGTCATTTACTATAAGATTTGTGGACGAAAATAATGGCAATATACAAGTAGCTGAGCATTTTATTGGTTTTAGAGAAGTTAGTGAATCTACTGGAGAAAGCCTTACTGAGTTATTGCTTAAGACGCTAAGAGAAAACAAGCTTGATATAATGAACTATCGCGGTCAGGGTTACGACAATGGCGCGAATATGAAAGGTCATAAAAAAGGAGTTCAAGCAAGAATTTTAGCTTTAAAACCCTAAAGCGGCATTTACCTAACCTGGTTTACCTACCACTCTCTTAATCTCGTTATATCTGACGCAGCTTCGCAATCCAAGAATCGATCACACTTTTTGGAATTGTACAACGGATATTTGTTTTATTTTCGGCTTCTGTTTACCGTTGGCAAGTACTAAAATCACACTTACCTAACTTGACGGTTAAGCCATTGTGTACAACCCGTTGGAGAGTCGCTTAGACAGTGTAAAAGCAATTCGATATCAAACCAAAGAAGTATACGATGCATTAATTGAAGTGGCGGAATCATCTAAGGCAGATGCTGGTACAAGAATGAAGCCAGCAGTTTAGGAAATCAATTACTTGACTTCAAGATATTGATTTCATTAAATGTTTGGTATGATTTATTATTTCAAGTAAATATTGTAAGTAAATCTATGCAAGGGTTTACAATGGATATAGAAATGGCTTCTTCATTATTAGATAATTGTGTCAAATATATTAACAAGTATCGAGAAACAGGGTACGCAGATGCGTCAAACTCTTCAAAAGAAATAGCAGAGTCTTTAGGTATAGACCCAATCATAAAAGAAGTACGAGTACGACGTAAGAAAACTTTTTTTGATGAAAACAACGATCAAGATTTTTCGATTGGCGCCGAAGAACGTTTTAAAAGAGAATTTTTCTACAGTCTTGTAGACACAGTCAGAGAATCTATCAAAGAAAGATTTACTCAATTTGAAAACCATAAGCAATTATGGGGGTTTCTGTACAATTTAGAAAAATTACCATCTTCTGAACATATTTGGCATGTTGTAAAGATCTGCATGGAGCACTCTCGGAAGGAGATAGTGCTGATATAAATTCCGTAGAGCTTTACAGTGAACTTAAACATCTGAGCTCACTTTTACCAATTGGCAAAGGATCACCTAAATCAGCGCTCCAGTTTATACACAATATGAATTAGTTGATGTATTCCCTTACACATGGATATCTCTAAGAATATTGCTGACAATTCCAGTTACTGTAGCGTCCGGTGAACGAAGTTTTTCTAAACTTAAATTAATAAAAACTTATTTGCGCTCCTCGATGACAGATGATAGACTTTCTTCATTAGCAATTTTGTCAATTGAAAATGATTTAGCCGAAAAAGTAAATTATGAAGAAGCAATCAAACAGTTTTCTGAATTAAAAGCTAGAAAAGTTAAGTTTTAATATTGATTATAGTTATAAGTTTAAATTAATATTATTTTTATTTTTATTTTTTCTTTACGCAATGCGGCAATTTTATAAGTTAATAAAATAATATGTGTAACCTTTTTACAATATTGTACGATCAGGTAATAAAGTTTAAAATTATGATTTAACTTACTAAAACTTAATTTACTACTACTACTACAAACTAGGTGTGGGGGGGGGGGGGGGGGGGGGGGGGGTAAGGCGCCAAAACATGGTTTCGCCCAGGGCGCCAATACTTCTTGCGCCGGCCCTGCATCTGTATAAAGTCGTTTTTTCCCGTGCCTCTTGGTTCGTCGACGTAAAACATTTTCTGGACGTTGCGGTTGTCATCGACGGCCGCCATAACTCGATCGTACACTGTTCGCTGTTCGTCATTCAAGTCATGCAATCGTTATTGCCAGGCAACGGTCACGTCTATTGCACCGAAGATTTGTTCGTCTTGATCCGGTTCCAGTAGATCTTCGTCTGGATTGGGTAGACCGTAGTCGTTGAGTGATTTTCCGCGAGCACGAAGTAGGTCTCCGATTGCTTTGAGACACGCCGCCCTCGCGCGGTCGACGTTTTGGAAGCGCCGAATGAAGTCTTCCATCACGTACACTTCGAACCGCCGTTATAGTTCCGCGGGGTCCCAAAACAATAGTACCGTGACGTATAGATAACGCAGTTGATTCTGTCAAGCACGTCCACCACGCTTCGTCGTCTTCCAACAATCCCAACGCATTGGCTGCGGCCGCGTATGTGGCATGCACGACCCCGTTTACCGTCTTCAAGTCTCTGAAAGACCGCGGGCCTCTTCTGTTTAAGAGTAGCAGTCGTAGATGTTCGTAGTTGGTTTATCTGTTTGTAGAATTACCGAACTACGCGCTTTTTGATTACGTCTATTTTTCCCGTGCGTACTACCGTTAGTTGGTGGTGATGAGTGGGGGGGGGGGGGGTGATGAGTCGATGAGGGAGGCTATACTTCTTGGAACGCCGATGTTAAATCATTCATCTTAATTTTTTGGACTAAATCATATAGATTGGTATTTAAAAATTCTTCAGATTTATATAATACAATTAATTCATTTCGTAATCTAATAAAATCAAATATTTCTCCAAAATTTGATTCTTGCAAGTTTTCTAGAGCAGAATTTGGAAATTCATTCGTGTAGTTTGAATATATACTTGGGTCAATTAATGATAAAAATTCAAATTTATTTAAAGAACCAAATCGCGCTTGCAAATTTGTCAATATGTTATCAAATATTTCATTAAAAAGTACTTTGTAAAATGTTTTCGGGTCACGAATTTTACGCTGTAGTTCAAAATCGCCTTTATCTGATAAAACTGTTTCCTATAATATTTCAAATAGATTTAACCTATAATTTTGCAGTTGACATTTAGTTTCTTCAATTCTTTTCACACAGTATAAAATATCTAAACGTTTAGTTTGTAATACTTCATATAAAATATCAGTCAAACTAAATATTTTACTAAATACTATTAGCAAAAAGTATGTTTGTCGACTATCTAAAAAATGTATGAACCCTTGAGATAATACTATCGCTTCATTATCCCAATCATTTGAATTATCTAATACGTGTTGAAAAAACTCTATGAAATATGAATTGTCTTCGTGAACTGTATTTACTAAGCGAGAAGAAAAATTCCATCTAGTCGGCGCATTTTTTGTCATTTTTTTTCTTGTAAAATTAGATAAATCATGTGTACGTTTAGAAGATTTAGTAAAAAATGATCCCATAGCAGTTAGTGTTTGAAAAAAAAATCTTACAGTCTTTTATATTTGATGCTGATTGTGAAAGTACAAGATTTAATGAATGGCTAAAACAATGGACAAATAATGCTTTTGGGTAGAGCTCCTTTACTTTAACTTGTAGTCCTCCAACATGACAACTCATAACGGCCGCTCCGTCATAAGTTTGAGCTACTAATTTATGTTGTAATTCATACCTATTAACTATATCAATTACGTGTTTCAATAAACCGTCTGCTGATCTATCAGCACTAACATCAACAAATGAGATAAAACGTTCATGTGCTTCCCCGGTTCATGATGGACATACCTTAAAGTTGTTGATAATTGAGACAGATTTGTTATGTCTGAAGTTTCATCTAATAATATTGCAACAAAATTAGTATTTTTTATTTCTGATTCAATGGACGTAGATATGATGTTGCTAACTGAGCAAATAATATCATTTTGAATTCTATTGGACGTACCAAAGAATATTTTTGATGTTTCTAAATGCACGTTTAAAATAGAATCATAAGATGATAATAAATTTAAACAACCGAGGAAATTTCCCTGATTGAAAGAATTAACTCTTTCATTGTGACCACGAAATGGTAATTCGTGGATCGCCAAAAAACAAACACAATCAATAAAACGTTTTAAAACGTCTCTATTTTTTTTTACCAATTCATTATGGCGTATTACATCTGAACGTCTTTATTCATCAAGTTGCAAATCAATTCTAGATTTTGCAAACATTTTTAATTTTAAAACAGAAGAAATATGTGTTTGAGATCGTTCATGTTTTTGAATACCATTTGTTAAATTATTTAAATTAACAAAACCACTATGAGACCAAATATTTTTTTCCCTAGTAAATAAAACACAAGGCCAACAGAAAAGTTTATTTAATTTTGCACTACCAGTCAACCATGGAGTATTTAAATAATTAGAAATATTAAAATGACGAATGTAAACTTTGTTTTTTTCTTTGTGATTAGATATCAATTTTGGAATTTCTGGACATGGTCAACCATTTTTTACAATTGTTAATTTTTCATCAAAATTTTTTAAATGAAATTCAATTTCCAAAAGATGCTCGATTAATCAATTGTTTGGATCAGTATTCATTGTCTATAAAAACAAATATAAACAAGGCGAATATAATTTGATTCCTCTTAATTATAATAATTTTATTTATTTAAATAATAATTATCTATACCAATTCTATAAAATTATGCAATAGGAATTTAATATACTTATTACTTACATTAAAAATGTTTTTTCTACATCAAATTAACTATGAAGACGTCTTGTGGACACGTTGACGGTTGACGACAAATAATATATTTATTATTAGTATAGTATAGTATAATATAGTATAGTAAAAACGTATAATAAGTATATTATTATTGGGGGACGAGGTGCCGAGTGGTCAACGCGTCGACTTCGGCACAGCCGATCCGGGTTCGATTCCTGGCCATCGGGCGGCATTTTTCTCCGGGCAAGTCACGGTGTCCAGAGAACAAGTGCCGCCATCCCCCTCCCGGGCAATGGCAGATACCTACGGGTGCCCACTAAAAAATTCTGCCCACGTGTTCCAAACAACAAACCTACATTTCCACCCCCCACAGTACCAAAGGCTAATGACCTAAGTTGTCGAAGCCTCAAAACAAAAAAAAAAAAAAAAAAAAAGTATATTGATAACAAAAATAATCCGATATGCATCGTAAGAATATTGGAATTCCATTTTAAAAATATCGATAAGCGCTCGGCATAGCGCTTTCAACCATCACGTAAAAACGCGTATATCCCCTCCTACCATAACTAGTCATTCCTATAAATAACGATATGGGAAAGGCAATCTAAAATACTAGCACTTCTGTAGAGAAATTGCCTATACGAAAAAAAAATTTAATTTCTTTCAAAATTTTATATATTTTTTTTTAAATTGAACACAAAAATAAGAATTAATAAATATTTGTAATTTTAATGTAAACAAATTGTCATTTAACATTAGAAATATTAATCTTTTTATTTTTTCCTTTTTGGCTGGGCATTGTAATAATCCTCGTCATAATTATTATTATTTTATATAAATTAATACTGTTATATCTTTATTTGTATATATTATTATGTATACGTTATCTGTCATTCATTAACTTTGTAAGAATACCAGATATACGGAAAGCGTGTGTATGGTTCAGAGGTGATGTATAGATTTAGAACTACATTAAGTAATGGTGGGTCATCACATTTACAAGGTGATACCGTTTAGCTTAAATAGGGAAGTCATAGTGTTAGTAAAAGAGTTGATTACTGGAGACAACGTGAAGACGTTCTCGACGATATCCATTTCAAGACGTTTGTTACTTTTTGTTATATATTATGGTGGTACATGTGAACACAGACGCTTCTAAACTAGTACTGACTTTATTTTATATAATAACAATATTTTAGGTTAGGTATACAAAATCGTTATCACTTATCATAATACAATATCATATCACTACATCATCTCCTTTTTAAATAAGAACATTATACAAACATATAAAAACAAATAACCTTATAATACTAAATATTTTTTATGATATCAATTCAAATTAACACTTATAAAACATGTAATACAATCCAAATCATAGGCGCAACTAGACCTCTAAAACAGGGGGTGCTAAATATGTGAATGCACCACAGAGCCCCCACACCCCCTACACATGAGCCTGCAATGCTCGATAACTCAAAATTTTAAAAAATATATTAACACACTTCACATAAATAAAATAAAATAAATTTATAATACTTTTTTTAATACTTATATACTAATATATATATAATACATTTTAAATTAGCATAATTTTCTAGGTTTCATACAATATTTATTTAAAATAGTTTCAGTTTTAAGCTGATTTAAAAATCATTTTCAATATTCAACAAAGATAAATTGGTAAGCCTTTGCTGAAGCATACTTGATCTTAGCCAGTTTTTTATCCGCCGCATTGTCGAAAAACTTCGCTCACAAGTAGCAAAGCTTACCGGAATTGTGATTGCAATTTGCAAAAGTTTGTATAAATTTGGAAAGGAATCTTTTTTTTACTTTATCTTTCAAATCTTCTAGTGTAAAGTTTGGTGGTAGGCAATTATTAACAACCATCATTTCAGCTTTTAATACTTCAATCTTTACACTTAAAATATCCTATACAATTATAAATTAGTGTTTAGTAATGATTAAAATTTACTTTTGAATTTATATTAACCTTACCTTATAATGATTGATGAACTCTAGGCTCCCATCATAGTTTAAACTCATAAAGTTATCAACTGAACAAGCCATTGATAAGTTTTTCTCTGAAAATCTGTACTTTAGATTTGCAATCACAGTATCAATTATTGGAAAATATATAGTTATTTTCCAAAAATCGCTTACTGATGAGAAATTTTGTTCAACTTCTTCATCTGCAGTTACAGTTTTTAGGTGATAATTATTCAAATATGTAGGCTGAGTTCTTTTACGTTTTGATCCTAAATCAATTATATTTTTACATAAATTAGAAGCATTTAAATATATGAAAACAATAAATTACTAATTATTTACAAATTATAACTATAACTAACTATACCTAATCGATTAATTTGTAAAGTTATATTAAACTCTTCAGCCATCAATCAATTTTTTTCCAAAATTTATAAAACTCATCTTCACATCTAATTGTTCAAAAGATTTTATAACTCCATTAATGGTTTCTTTTGCTTTTCCTAAAGTAGAGGATTTTGACTGCAGTGTAGTACTAAGCATGTTAATTATACAAAGAACATCTTTCAATAATGTTACCCCAATCAAAAAGTTACAATTATTTATTTGGCTAAGAATACCTGCAAAAAAAAAATATATTTAATATATAAATGAATACCTATGCTAAGCAATTTTAAATATGAATTAACAATAATATTATATTTATCAACACATGAATTTATAGAATTATTTAATTAATCGTAATTAATTCACCTATAGCCTCAACTGCATCTTTATCATTTTGTTCCTCAACTTCATTTATTAAAAACTTCAATATTGCAGGGTAATTTTTAATCATTGCATCACAATTTTTGAATCGGCATACCCATCGTGTGTCACATATTCTTAGTACACTGCCTTTTCTTAACTCTAATTTAGACTGTATTGAAATTAGCTTAGAACAGTTCGATGGTCGTGAAAAATGAACATACAGCATCTCCAGTGTATTAAATACATTTCGGGCACACTAAAATAATTTAATTTGTTATAATTAGTATTTATTAAAAATTGAACACTCTAACATTCTATACCTTAACTCCTTTACACATATCTACTACAACTAAATTAAGCCTGTGTGCCATACAATGTGTGTAAATTGCATTTGGATATTTTTCTTTTATTTTGGCCTGTACACCTCCGAGACAACCCGACATCACACTAGCACCATCATATGATTGTGCTACTATATGCAATGAGTTCATACTAATATTCAAATTTTCAAAACATTGATAAATAGCAGCAACAATACTATTGGCATCTTGTCCACTGGAAACATCAACAAACTGTAAAAACCTTTCATGAGATTCAAGACCGACTGCATACCGAATACACACAGATAACTGCTCTTGTTTATGGCTTCTATAAAGTTAAAAATAAAGTACCAATTACAACACAAATAGCTACTAATATACGGAACACAACAAAATATTTATTATGATACTGATTGTTTAGATGAGTAAATTAAAAACTATTGTACCTGGCTTCATCCACCATTAAAGCAAAATGTCCAGTCTTAACAATATTGTCAATAATTGTCTGTCTAACAAGATCTGCACAGATTCCTATAATTTCTTCCTGTACTTACCAACTTGTTTGACTAATTTTTTTATTATAAAAATTTTCAAAATCTGGTATAAATTTTGAAAACACAATATTGCATAATTCTTTAAAATAACCTAAGACAATATACATAGTTAATTGTTATCAATCACACAGAACAAATCATTATTTTTTAATTTTTTATAATTTTACCTTGATTTAAAGAATCACATTTTTCATCATGCCCCCTGTATGAAATACCTTGCTTGGCTAAATACAATACAATTTCAATTAAGTAAGACATATATTTTCTATTTTTTGCCACTTCTTCTTTATGGAAAGATGATATTTGAGTTATTACAGATCCTGTTTCTTTTGTTTTTTTTATATGAATTCATTTTTTCTACATTTGTCAGATGGTTTTTAGAAGAGAAATGACCATTCACTTTTGTACCAAACTGAAAAAAATTATATTAAATATTTAAAATAGACCAAGCTAATATTAATAATAATAGTTGCATTGTTAAATTATTTATAATATTACTTTTTGCCAATTATCAAATCCGGAATGAGTCCACACATCCTGGGTACAGTTTCCTGTACTAAAAATCCGACATACATAACAAAATGCAGCATTTCGCTCAATGCTATATTCTAACCACTCAAAGTCATTAAACCATTGACTACGAAATGATCTTAATTGTTTTCCAAATTGACTTTTTTTATATGACTAAATAGCACATAAATATATGTTTAGAATTTAGTGTTTCGACTTAGTTAGGTTAAAATTTAATCGATACTTACTGCTAGAACTGGACGACGAGGACCAGTACTTAGAGTTCCCAAATCATTAACACCTATGTCATTTTTTGACGTACCCGACGAACAAGACACACTTGGGTCATCCAAGTTTACATTTGTATGTTTTTTAAATAAACTGAATATTTTAAAGTATCTTAATAAATATTAACAACCAACAAGTAAATCGTAAATTTCTTAACGCAATAACACAACCGACACTCGAATAAGTAGTTCACGTCTTCAAAGTTGATGGTCAACAAGACTTAATATTAATCATTAATGTAAGATTAAAGATTGTATAGTAAAGATTTACCCAATAAAACGTTATTATAGAACTCATGCGGGTATACCAGTATAATTGCAGTCCACCGCAGTGTACATGATATATATATATATATATATAATATATGTATAATATATAGTATAATATTATACTATTGAGATATAGTGCTTTTTGATACGACCTATTGGTTAAAAATAGCACGTAAGCAATATATTTCTCCGTATCGTCCTTTTCGTTAATTGTCTAACAATATTATGGGAATATCCGTGTATGGAATGAATTATAATGAATTATATTATAAGACTTACGACCAAATAATTAAATATTTTTCAGGAAGTTTATCATAATATTTAAAAATATAACATTCATAGCATTTCAATAAAATAATAAAAGTTAGATATAAAAAACAGGGGGTGCTAAATTTTAACTTGGGGGTGCTAAAGACCTTTTTGCACCCCCCTAGTTGCGCCACTGATCCAAATACTATGTCATACACAAAATAATTATAATAATAATAGAACAAAATATTAATATTAATTATCTTTTAGTAACCTTCTTTTCTCTCTCTGAACGACGTACTACATTCTCTTTAATTTTTTCCTTATTACCCAATTCATTAAATTTTGGTACTTTATTACAAAAATAATCCTTATCCATATTCCTTGGATATCTTAATTGATTTTTATGAGCTACTCTAGTACCACCCTTTAAGTAAATTACAAACAAATACTTGCTATTGCGTTTTACTATTTTTGCTGGTAACCATTTACAATAATCTTTAAAATGATTCCTATACAACACTTTCTCATTTTCTTTAAAATAATTTTCATTGTTTTCAACCTCATAATACTTATTGTTTTTTAAATTAAATCTTAATTTTCTGTTATCCTTTACAACAATGTTAGTTTTTGGATTTATTGATGACAAAATAGACCTTAACTTATATGAGAAAATACTGTCAGCTGGAGACTTTGCTGTAACTGTTGAAGGCGTAGTATTATATCCTGTAATGAACCTTATTATTTTTTCTTCAGTACACAATTTCTCTAATTCTCTATCCAAAATATACTTTTTAAAATATTTTTTAACAGTTTGAACCACTCTCTCAGCCAAGCCGTTGGACTGACTATGATATGGAGGTGTTTTTGTTATTTTAATATTACTTTGGTTTCCATAACTGTTAAATAACCACGAGCTAAATGGAGGACCATTGTCTGATACTATCTCTTCAGGTAATCCAAAATACGCAAAAATCTCATGTAATACCCTAATCAACGATTCACAATTTGTTTTTTTTTAATATTTTCACACACTATATATTTACTGTAAGCATCAATTATGACCAAACACGTACTGCCTTCCAAATGAAAAAAATCAACATGTACACTTTGCCATGGTTTAACTGCTATAGGCCATTTTGACACAACTTTTTCCCTACCAACATTTAAAGTCTGATCACATATTTGACACCCTTTACTAAACTCCTCTATATCTTTATTCATAGTTTTCCACTACAAAACACTTCTCGCTGCCATTTTCATGCTTACAATGCCTTCATGGTCTTTATGTAACACTTTCAAAATTTTATTTATCAATACCCCTGGAATAACAATCCTATCACCAAAAAAAACAATCGTCCTGTGTACATAAGCTATCCTTTAACTTTTTCACTTTCCACCTTCTTAGGCCATCCTTGTAATACATAATTATAAACTTTAGACAACGTTTTATCTTTTTTCAAAGCCTCAATAACATCTGTTGTATTTAAATTAAATTCATTTGTTATACATAATCTACTAATAACATCCTCTTCTATATCTGTACTTGTATTTAATGGCAACCTACTCAACGCATCTACACAAACCATTTGTTTACTTGGTCTATACTGAAACTCATATTCATACATGGATAACAACACTGCCCATCTCTGTAATCTTGATGCTGCTACTACTGCTGTTCCTTTCTGTAGACTAAATATTTCTCTTAATGCTTGAGCGTCTGAACATAATGTGAATTTGTTACTATATATATATTTATGAAATTTTTTTAATGCAAATACTATTGCTAACGTTTCCCTATGTAACTGTGAATACTTTTGTTCTGCTGGTGATAATGAACTTGATGCAAATAACACTGATTTTTCTATCCCATCAACTACTTGAGATAGTATTGCTCCAACACCATATGGTGAACCATCTGCACATACTACTATAGGCTTCCTTTTATCATAAATCTCTAATACTTGATTTTGTAACAACAAACATTTACTTTTTTCAAACACTTCCTGACACTTATTACTCCAAATAAATTTAGTCTCTTTTCTTAACAACTGATATAATTCATGTAATTCACTACTGAGATTAGGAATAAACTTCCCATAATAATTTAACAACCCTAAATACGCTTGTAATTCTGTCACATTATTTGGTGCTCTAGCCTCTTTTGTAGCTTCCAATTTTTGTACTTGTGGGCGAATACCCTCATTTTACAATGTATGTCCTAGATAATCAACCTGTTTTTCAAAAAACTTACACTTATCCGCATTAATAGTAACATTAAATTTATTTAATCTATCTAAAACCAATTCTAAATTTTGTTTACATTTTTCAACAGTTTTTTCACCAATCAATATATCATCTAAATAACAGAACACATTTTCCAACCCTAGCAATATCTGATCCATAATGGATTGAAAAATAGCTGGTGCACTTGCTACTCCAAATGTTAATCTTGTAAATCTAAATAACCATTTTAATGTATTTATTGTTAAATATTCTCTTGAACTTGTTGACAACTCTAACTGTTGATACGCTCCAAACAAATCTAACACACAAAACACTGGACAACCTTCCAAATTTGCAAATAAATCTTCAATATTAGGTAAGGGATAATGATGTGTTTGTATAAATTTATTTATAGTCACCTTACAATCAACACAAATTCTAATACTACCATTTTTTTTGGTACAATTACTATAGGACTAGCCCATTCACTTCAATTGTTCCAAAATACCCTCACTCACTAACCTATCAATTTCTACATTCACCTTTTCTCTTAATTTAAATGGGACTGTATATGCTTTGTGAAAAATTGGTTTAACATTATCCTTTAAAACTATTTCAGCTTTATAATTTTTTATTACCTGATTTGATAATTTAAGCGTAACATTTGGGTATTTAACAGCTAATGATTCCAAAATATTATTACTTTGCGACACTTGATTAATCTGTAACACATTTCTCCAACTTGGGTATAGTCTAACCAACCAAGCTCGACCCAAGAGTGGCACACACGGTTTTTTACTTTTTATCACAAATAACTCCAATTGAACAGATTTGCTTTCAACGCCATTGCACAGCCTCACATTAACCAACAGTTTTCCCAACAACTTAACTTTATCTCCTGTAACTGATACAAAATTAACTACAACATCAATTAATGGTACTGTTATAAACCAGCAATCGGCTTGACTGCTTAGTCTATAAGGTTGCAGGTAGCAAGACCGTTGATAGAGGATTTTCTTCAAGTAGGTTGATAAATAAGAGAAGACTTGATAAAGTTAAGTTGTTTTATTAAATATTTATTCGAGAAAATATTCTAAGTCCAAATTGACAATGTGTTGTTATGACTATCGTGAAGGTGCTCGCTTGTACGATGGAGAAACACGTCTGATTTACAGGCCGTTTCAGCCGGGTTTTATAGGGTCTCCTGATCTCCTACTTCCCCCCTTGTCTATCGATATCTGCGGACTTCACAGGACGTGATTCAAATTTATCATCTACGCGTTCCCACGTCTGCTTATTCCGAAACCCACATCCTGTTTATTATCTTTGCCATATATGGTATACGCCATCCGTTAACATTTAGATAAATTTGGCGTTTAGGATTAGAGCTCAAGGTGTATTTGGAAATGCGTATATATAAATATATATATGCGTAAAAATGCGTATATTATGTGTATACGCTCGGCCGTCTAATCGTAGTCGCCCACTATGCTATTATTCGTATATGACTAGCCCTTGGTTGCTTTCTTAAAGGTGAGTTCATTTATCCCCATAGATTCAAGGCTGTCTTGTTTTCTCTTAACGTCCTACGACGTATTATAATAATATTTTGGTTTGGTTTAATTAGCCTAGCGTTATGCTATTTGTCCTACGCGAAACGATAACAATAATATAATATAATAATATAGAATGTATATTATTGGGTTCGTTACAGTACATATGAAAACATTTTTAAATATATATCTTCACTTATCAACGATGCACATGCGCCCGAATCCACTTCCATTTCCACTTGATTATTCTGAACCTATACTGTGACTAACAATGGACTGCCTGATTTCTTTACCGCATTAATTCTGTCTTCTATTTTTGACTCCACATAACACTGCATCTGCTCCAATTCTTCCGACAATTCATGTACATTGTTTCTTTCCAAAGACACAGAATCACTACTACGATAGCTTTTATGATAAAACTTATTTTTCTTCATTGCGTGTAGACTCCGACTTCTGCACTTGTTGTATTTATTTTTACTGGAAAAACAGTACTTGGCAATATGTCCTATTTTTCCACAAATTCTATAATTCCAATTTATAACTGAACACTTCTCTTGACATTCATGCGACCAACCACACCTGGTACACTTGTCATTTCTTTTTTCAACACTTTTTGCTCTTGACCGGTTTTTTTGAAAATTTTGATTTTTCACGTACTGCAAATTGATTCATCGTCTGACCTTTGACATATTTTTCAGCCAATTCCCAATTTAGAGCTGTAGCACACGCTGATTCAAACGACAATTTTGACTCTTTAAGTAGTATGGCACGTAATTTATTATCACGAACTCCGAAAACTAAACGATCACGTAACGCTTGATTTAAAAAATTTTCAAACTTACATTTTTGCGCTTTCGATTACACATCTACGATGTACTCTGAAATCGGTTGACCTGTCTTCTGATCTTCTTTGAAAAATTTATAGCGTTTAGATATTTCGTTCACTTCAGGAGTAAAATGGTTTTTTAAAACTGTTATCAGCTCCGCAAACGTTTTCTTCTTCGCTGGATCATCCGGAAATACTAATTTTTTCAATGTTGAATACGTTTCTTGACCGATGAACGTTAATAAAAACGCAATTTTTTTATTTTCTTTAATCTCATTTAATACAAAATATTGCTCCACCCGTTCCGCGCACTCGCAAAAATCATCACCAGGCATAAACGATTCGACTTGCCCTAACATTATTATTTTAACTACCTAGCTTATACGTCTAACCAACTTATTGAAAATTCACTGCACACACGTGATTATATCCATCATCTTCGTCGCCAATGTTATATATTATGGAGGTACATGTGAACACAGACGCTTCTAAACTAGTACTGACTTTATTTTATATAATAACAATATTTTAGGTTAGGTATACAAAATCGTTATCAATTATCATAATACAATATCATATCACTACACTTTTAATAAATACACTTTTAGTATACGTAAATTTGTGTGTCTTTATTATTATACCTCTAATTCAAATTCGAGTGCTAAGAGCGGACACGTTACAACAGCATGCGCCATGCGCCGCTTACCTAGCTTGTCCTGACCGCACGCCACTGATGGTGTTTATTGTGACGCGCGAGTGGTGTGACCCGTATAGTCGTGTTGAGCGTCGCGCGTGAAGAACGGTCGGTTGTTCGCGGCGGCGGCAATGTGGCTGGCGCTCGGCTGAGCGTCGCCGACTTAGTGATGGGTCGTTCTTGAACGAATCGTTCCAAATGAACGAGTCCAGTAGAGGAACGATTAGGAACGATTCCACCCGAACGTTCCTATTCGTTCCTATGTTCCAATGGTAAAATGTACCAAAAGTGCATAGTATAATTGTTGTACTAGTAAGTTGTCCATTATAATTAGGAATATTCGAAAATTAGATTGTAGATAACATTTTATCACGGACCAAGATAATGATTCATATTCTTACTCTGTGTATTTTATATTCTTATCATGGCTATAGATTATTTTTAGCCGTGATTCTTATAATTTATTGAAAATCAAAATTGAAATCGATAGTTAATAGTTATTCACAATTGACTAGTAGACTAGTTGAACAAGAACGAGAGTAAATAAGTAAAATATATGGATAGGTGCATCAAAAAAATATCGATATTATACCATCGATCATTCATTTCACTATCGTTTATCTAAACTAGCATAAAAAATCATAATTAAAAATTAATAATAATAATAATAATAATAATAATAATAATAATATAGATATTTAATTACGTTTTCTTCTATGACCTATTTATACCGAATTGGCTATCTAAAGAAGTTCATTAATTACAATACACATATTTTATATTTATAGAAACGTTATAATATTGTGCTTAAGGCATAACAAATGAAACTAATAAACATTAATAATATTAGAATGTATTAATAAAATATCTATTATTTTGTCTTTTATTATATTATTATGTTCTTAAATTAGTTGAGCCTACACTACACTTCTACACAGTTGTACAGTTTATTTTTCAATCGCGGTGTCTATGTGCATACAATTATTAATATTACATTTATAAGACATTTTGTCAATGTTAGTTGATTAAACGACAAAATAGTAAGTTACATTTCATTTATATTTTCTATAAATTAAATTAATAAGTAATTTAGTAATATTATTTTTGGTATAATGGATAAACAAAAGTGGGAAACGTGGAATAATTTTGAAGTGGTTGATGGTGAAAAAGCAAAATGCGATTTTCGTTTTAATACTATTTCTTATAAAGGGGTTCTACGGCTAATTTAACGAGACATATAAAACGAAAACACATAGTTCAATACGAAGCCAGGAAAAAAATCTATTGAAATTCTCGAAAAAAATCGATGAACCTGATAATGTTTCCGTATCCGAACCTTCCCATTCTAATTTAACTACTATTACACCTATAATTAAAAATAAAACAGCAAGCGTTACAAAAACACAAGTATCCATAGATGCGTATACATCAAGGCCGATGCCTATTTCAAAATCTAAAAAAATTGATGAGCAGCTAGGTATAATGATGGCTAAAGAATACCAACCGTTTAGTTTGGTCGAAAATAAAGAGTTTAAAAAATTTGTATCATTATTAAATCCAAGCTATTCTTTGCCAAGTAGAAAAACAATTACTTATAATATTTTACCTCAATTATTAGAAAACACCAGGGAAAAGGTTAAAAGGAGTTTAGATAATGCATCATACATAGCAATGAGTACGGACGGTTGGACATCTGTTAATAACGAAAATTACGGTCGCTGTTACAGTACATTTTAGTGATACTGAACTATGCTTTTTAAAATCTCATTTACTAGGATACTATTATTTTGAATTATCACATACAGCAATCAATTTATCGACATTTTTAAACAATTGTTTTGAAGAGTGGAGTATTTTAAATAAAGTTAAAATAGCTATTAGCGATAACGCTAGTAATATTACAGCTGCAATAAGTTCAAATAAAAATTGGAACACATTCCTTGTTTAGCGCATAGCATTAATTTGATAGCACAATGTGGGTTAGAAGAAATTAAAGAAATACATAAAAAAGTTAAAAAAATAGTAGAGCATTTTAAGCGTAGTTCTCAAGCAGCAGCAAAATTAAAAACACAAATTCAGATGGATTATCCAGTACTAAAACTGAAACAAGATGAGATAACGAGATGGAACTCGACTTATGATATGTTTAATAGGTGTTTAGAGACAAAAGATCCATTAGTATCCACTTTGGCTATGATTGGTAATACTGAAATGTTGACGGTGTCAGATTTTAATTTAATGGAGTATTATTGCAAACTTTTTAAGCCTTTTAAAGAAGTTACAATTGAGTTAAGTTCGGAAAAAGGGGTATCAATTTCCAAAGTTATAGTTCTCACAAATGCATTGTTATCTCACATAAAAACAATGAGAACTGAGAAAAACTTACCACTTGATATTTATTCTATGATTTTAAAGATGGAAAATAAAGCCGAAAACAGATTTGCCGGTATGGAAGACAATACTACTTTTGCTGAAGCAACTTTAATTGATCCACGTTTAAAAAAAAAAAGGATTTAGTAGCGAAACATATATATCCGTACTTATCAAAACGTCGTGGGCAAGATTTCAAGTATAATTAAACGCAAAAGACAATCTATTAATCAAGAAGAAAATATAGTTACAGATAACGAACAAATCACTATGTCAACTGAAAAAAAAGAAACCTTTGAGATATGGAAAGAATTTGATTCACAGGTATGAATTTTAATTTACATTTTTAAACAATTTATCAAATAACGATAATTTATGATAATAAATAGCCTATTACATATTATATTTTTTAGGTAAAAGAAGTTACAACAGTGAGAACTGACACTTCCGATGCAATTGTGGAATTAGATAAATTTCTTAATGAGCCTTTAATCCCAAGGAAATCAGATCCTCTTGTATGGTGGAAGGAAATGAAACGTATATATCCAAATATATACTATTTGATGTTACAAAGATTGGGAGTGCCATAAACATCAGTTCCATGCGAACGAACGTTTTCTAAATCCGGATACACACAAACAGACAGGCGTAATAGACTTATTACTTATTATAAAAAATATGGAAACAGTAATGTTTTTAAATGGCAATCTATAATACATATTTTAGGTAAGTTCCTAGTTATTTTTTGTACTATTATTATTTTAAATAGTAATTTATTGATTGAATTTATTGTTATTGTAATATAAATGCAAAGACTGCAAAAAACACCGTTGGGTTTTTTATTTTATAATTTATAAATACCTATTCCTAATCCTAATTATAAAACATGAATACAATCCAAAATATTTAAATATCGACTATTAATATTTGTGATAATGTGTTTACGGCGGTCAATATATTAAAATTGAGTTATAATTATTTCAGTTAACGGAATACCGGTTCCGCCGCCCGGTAATAATCGGGCCCGTACACTGTGAACTATAATATATTCTGTGAACGAAAGGACCGAAGGAACGAATCATTTGAACTCGTTCCTTTTCCGGACCTGGAACGATAGGAACGATTCACAAAATGGAACGAAAACTCCCATCACCAGTGGCGTATTTTGGGGGGTGTCCACGGTGTCTGGACACCCCCAAACCAAAAAAAATCAATCTTTAATTTTGATAAATTTTAAAGGGAATTTGACAAACAAAATATGTGGTTCGTTTTGAACTATTTTAATATTATATAAAGTCCTAAACTAATTAAAAGAAATAAATTTGTTTAAATAATACCTATTTTTTATAATCCTATTATTATTATTTTTAATTATTTATAAAACTGTTATTCTTATAGCACCACTGGTATCGAATGTAAAAAACAAAATATATAGTAATAATTATTAAATTATTGTGACCGATGATGATAACTATATAGGTACTAATGTATATTAATATGTTTAAATAATATTATGTTATTATTATCCTATTACAGTATACATGCAATTTATATTTTTACCTTGCGGCTCCGTGCCTTCATGTGTCTGTGTTACTTGTTTTTCCAGCGGGAATTTGTGTATATTAGATTTTGATATTAATATTTACAATTACAATGATGTTTTTTTTTCATATTATTATTTATCAATTGAATTTGAATCATTTTTCATTTAGTCGTCGTCGAAGAAAACAGCAGATAAAATATACAGTGAATAGTAATATTATCATATTATTGTCATTGGTGAGTACCTATATTATTTATATATTTATTTTTCACAAGTGCATGTAATTCGTAAATTAATATTCATTAAAATTAAAACATTATAATTAAGTATTTTTTAAACTAATAATAGCAGGCATATTATATAATATTATTTATCTAAATTATACAGAAACGTAATATTTTTAAGTCATTTTTTCTCGTTGCTTTATTATTATTTAAGTATTAAGACTAGTATCACATATTATTCACATGAGCGTTAGACTTAGAATAATCATCCATTATGCATTTTTTTTAATTGTAAGACTATTATGACCTAAAAAATACAATTTTTGTATTATAATTATTTCAGATATAAAGTAAAGAGATTGAATTAAATATTATTGAAATGTCACAAAAAAATCAAAATTCTATAACTTCTTTCTTTAAGATACAGTCCAAACGAGAACTATCGCCGTCTACTGTATCAAGTGAGTTTAAAAAGTCGTCTAAAGTAATGGATTCCAATGAACAATCATTAAATGTTCCAAATATTAACCTATTGAGTTGTGATTCCCAATCAACCTCGCAATTAACCATTGATACTGATTATAATTGTCATGATATTGGATTTTATATTAATCGAACATTAACCGAAAAAGAAATAGCTATTGTATTGACACAAATTTGGGTTCCACAAATAGATTAAAAATTTCCATCAAAGTCATACATTGTACAAAATAAAACAAAACATTTAACATTTCAATATTCCTGGCTTTTAAAATTTCCTTGGCTGGCATATTCAGCTAAAGAAAACGGAGCTTACTGTAAAATATGTGTAAGTTTCTCTAAGTCTGATGGACATAATTCTCAGGGATTAGGTGCTTTAATAAAAAATAAATATAATAACTGGAGAAAGGCAATTGAAGATTTCAAGGAACACTCAAATCGGGAATATCATAAAACTTGTGTATGTAGCGCTGATCATTTTCTTGAAGTCCAAAAAAATCCTTCTCAATCTATAATTTCTAAATTAGAAACAGGCAGAGTACATCAAATTGAAAAGAATCGAAAGAATATAATTTCAATAATTCAAACAATTATATTATGTGGTAAACAAAATATTTCTCTTAGAGGCCATAGAGATTCAGGGAAAATAACTATTGAAGAAGCTGACGATGTCGATCTTGACAAAAATGAAGGTAACTTCCGAGAAATACTTCGATATAGAGCACAAGGAGATCCAGACTTAAAATCATTTTTAGAATCTTCCGGTAATATTAAGTATATAAGTCCTATAATTCAAAACGATATAATAGAATCTTGCAATCAAATTATTTTAAAAAAAATTGTCACACGAGTAAATTCTCAAAAATGTTTCACTATTCTTGCCGATGAAACAGCTGATATCTCTGGCATAGAACAGATTTCATTATGTGTAAGATATTTTAAATATTGAAACTAAGGTACTTCATGAAGATTTTCTTCAATTTGTCCCTACAACAGACATGACCGGTATAGGTTTAGCAAACATAATTTTAAATAGTTTACATGCATTTGGAATTGATTTGAAATATATGAGGGGACAAAGATACGACGGTGCCTCTACAATGTCTGGTGCATTCAATGGAGTTCAAGCGGTAATTCGCAAAAGTTATCCACTTGCCTTGTACATTCATTGCGCAGCTCATGTGTTAAATCATTCTGTATCTAATTCCTGCTCAGTACAAGGAATAAGAAATTGTTTAGGGAAAATTTCAAAAACTAGAGATTTTTTTATATATCCAAAGCGTAAAGATATTTTAAATAATGCAATTGAAAAATTTGAAAGGTATAATATTACAAAAAAATCTTTAAAACGACTATGCTCTACTTGGTGGATAGAACGGTATCATGCTGTAAATAATTTTCTAGAACTTTTTGAGTGTATTATTAAATCATAGGACTTAATTTCTAATTGGGCGGATTCAGACATATCTACACAAGCGAGTAATTTGCGTTCTTCTATATTACAAGGTGAATTTATTATCTGTTTACATATTGTAGCTAAAGGATTTGGTCTTGGACTGCCATTATCAAAACAATTACAACGGATAAATATAGATTTAGTAGAAGCTATGAGCCTTGCAGAAGATACCTTAAAAGAACTTCAGACATTACGAAAAAATGTAGATATTGAATTTCATGCTATTTTTGAAGATTCAAAAGGTTTAGCAAGTAAATTTAATGTAAATATATCTATGCCAAGAATAACAGGCAGACAAATAAATAGAGTTAATATTGTCACTGAATCACCAGAAACCTATTTTCGAATAAGCGTATTTATACCTTATTTAGATACATTCATCGAACAACTAAAATCAAGATTTATCGACCACAAAAATACAATTGTAGATTTTAAATCGTTAATAGCTGTTGAACAAAATGAAACGACATTTTTGAAGTTGGCAAAAACTTACACGTCTGATTTAAGTGAATGTCAAGATTCTATTTTATTATCAGAATATAAACTATGGCAAAGACGGTTAAAAAATGTTGAGACTTGTAATTTACTAAAAAACGCAATGGAAGCAATAATACTATGCAATCAAGAAATATATCCAAATGTTTTTAAATTGCTACAAATATTTGCAACATTACCAGTTTCTTCATCATCGAATGAGAGAACCTTTTCAAATTTAAAAAGAATAAAGACTTACTTACGAAACACGATATCTCAAGTAAATATAATTTATTAATAGTTTATTTTATTTATTTAAAACTAATATATTTTAAATTTTATTATAGAAGAGATTAAATGGTTTGGCTATGTTATCGATTCACAGAAATGAACAAATTACTACTGATGATGTTTTGAAGGAATTGAGCTTAAAAGAAAAGGCGTCTTGAATTTATTATTTAAATTACTTTGTATAATACTTTTAAGTGTATTTATTAATTTCTATTTTCTATTTTAAAAATTATTATTATTTGCTTTTATTTTTATTTTTAAATTGTAAAACTATGTTTACAGTAGGTATTTTATACATGTATGATTTAAATTACATAAAAATTACTACTTTTAATTAAATAAATAAAAAATGTTTCATTACAATATTTGAAGAGTATATTATGAACTTGGTGGTAGTAAATGTAAAACAGAGAAATATTGCAACCAATTAACAAATAAGTAGGTATATACCGATATTATCTGGACACCCCTCCCAAAAAACATACAAAATACGCCACTGCCCATCACTAGTCGCCGTCGCTGTGCTCATACGACTTACCCGACTGATAATTCTCGTGTGTACGTGTTATTACGTGTACGGGTGATGGGTGGTTGGTGTACCGCGGGACCGCAAAGTCGTGTGGGTGCTGTGAGGTGGCCGATCGCGATTCCGCGAAGAACCGCGTCATGCTCGCCTCGAGCGCCGTTAAGGAGCGCGCACACCAGATCCGTTACGTTACGTTCCGTCACGTCACGGTTTCCGTCGAACGGAAAGCTTTGCATATTATAAATTCTTATGAACAGGCGCACACAGGTTACGACACGTATCGTCACGTCGCATCTTGGAAACGTCAGGTGACGGATATATTGCTGTTTAGGGCAAAATTGACGGACGACGGAAACCTCTTGTCAGCTTCAACATTTCACTCGATTATCATTTTTCTCGATGTGATACAAATTTATATTTCATATTTTGTTTATTGTTTGTTAATACTATATTATGGAAGACGAAATATTGATAGAGTGCGTTCGCAAATACACATTTATTTATGATCCAACTGAAAAAGGACACGCTGATATGCGATTGCTAAAGAATGCATGGGAAGAAGTAGCAAAGACAGTGGGAAGTTCTGGTAAGTATAATTTATTTTCATTGAACATTTTAACATTTTAATACTTCTACATAGTTGAAATTCTGTACTTAAGACTTAACTGAAAATACAATTGTGTATAAACATCCTAAAATTATAATATTATAAAATGTATTTAATAATTATGTTTTACCCTTTTTAAAGGTAATTAAAAAAAAAACTGCTGTATTTAATTTATTTTAAAAACTATACTACCTAATCTACTTAATAATATTATTTTATAAAATATTTCATTTTAATTTAATTTAATTTTCAATTTAGGTAAAAGGTAAAATTCGTTTTCAATGATTAGGTAAACGCTTTTTCCCACTGCCACGGTACCGAACCATCTGACACGAAAAATTGTTTGAAATTTTCTCTTATAATAAAAGCCTTAATGGATTATTTCCTCCAACCCCAGTTAAGTTGTTCAACCCTTCTGGAGTATTTGTATCCTCCAATTCTCCTGGCTGCCAATAACATACATCATTCCGTAAAAAATTATGCAACACTGTCGTCGCCAATATAATTGTGTCCATGTTCTCTGGTTTTAAGTTGAATTTTCTGTTATAAATTTTAAATTTTTTTGCCAATATACCGAATGCATTTTCAACCACTCTTCTCGCTCGGCAATGGCGGTAGTTGTAGACCTTATTTTCTCGATTATTTTCAAGTGCATTCCCTGGAAACGGTCTCATTGTATTTTTAGTGAGAGGAAATGCTTCATCGCAAACAACCACATGAGGGGCGATTACGTCTGAAAGTGGTAATGATTTTGGTGGAGGGATATTTAATGTCCCATTAGCAAGGGCTTGTCCCAAAAATGATGATCTAAAAATTCCACCATCACTGTTTCTCCCGTAAGCACCAACATCAACAGTTATAAACTTATAATCTGCATCAACAATAGCTAACAACACAATACTGAATTCTTTCTTATAATTGAAGTACATGGAGCCAGTTTTAGGTGGTTTTTCAATAACGCAATGTTTTCCGTCCAATGCACCTATGCAATTTGGATAGTTCCAGATTCGCCAAAATTTTTCTTCAACTCGTTGAAATTGTTCCACAGTTGGTTGAGGCATATAGATAGGTTGCAAAACTTCCCATAGGGCACCGCATGTATCATAAATTATTTTACGAACCGTAGACTCGCCAATCCGATTGCTAAATGAAATAGTTGCAAAAGAGTCTCCGTAACCTATAAATCTACAAACAAAAAAGCTAATTAAGTAAAAAATGGGAAACAAAGGTATGTCATTTCTACCCAACAAATAAAATTGTATTGATATTTAGAGAAAAACAAACTAAAAAATTAAAAATGTCCGTAAACAACTCATAATAAATCAAAATATTTTGAAAATGTTGTGGTGTATAGAAAATGCTAATATAAACATTTAGTCAACATTTCATGTATTTACGGTAATTCCTTTTATACAGTACAAACCAAAGAAAAACGAAAATGTATTTATTTATTTATTTATTTATTTCGATTTACCTATTTATTTTTTTATATTTTTACCGTGAATAACTCAACCACAAATTCTAATACTTCGACAAAAAAATTAGATGAGTATATTTTGATAGTAACACCAAATTATACGGTGTAAAATTATGCAAATAATTAAAGTAAAACATGAAAATTGGTTCTGTAGATTTATAAGGTAAAAAATGTGTTTATAAAAAACTTAAAAGTAGTTAGGTATTCGAAAGTATCTATAAATACTTTTTTAAAGTATTTATATTCGTACTCAAATACTTTTTTTACTGAGTATTCAAATACGTATTTTAAATACTTTTGAAAAAAAGTATCTATATTTGTACTTGAATATTTTTAATAAGTATCTTTTATAAATTATAAGACTGATGTTGCATTCAATTTTCAAGTTTTTATACCGAGTTGAAAAATAAATTCTACTTTTCAGTCGTAGAATGCAAAAAAAGATGGACCAGTCTTCGCGACCAATTTCGGCGAAATGTTTTAAAGAAAAAAACAGTAAGTGGTCAGGGTGCAAACACTCATGTAAAATGGAGATATGAAGACTCATTATCTTTTTTACTATCACACATGAGAGAGAGGGCTCAAAAATCAAATTTAGCTCCCGAAAATAATGCAGCAGATTCGATCAACAACGAAGTTTTTACTCAAGATGATGAAATAAATCTATCTATTGGAAATTCCGCTCAGTTATCAGTCCCAAATTCTGCATATTCGAACACATTTCCTTCATCAGCTTCGACTTCAACTTCAGCCACAACACCTTTTACAGTATAGCCGAATATCAAGACAGCATTCCGAGTAGTAACAGAAAAACTAATAAAGCACTTCAACAGCCAACAACTGCTCAAGTTTTGGAAAAATACTTAGCTTCAAAAAAAGCCAAATTAAAAATCACCTAGTGATCATATTGGGGCATTTTGGGGCATTTTGGGGCTATGGAAGCAACCACTAGGAGACTGCCTCCAATTCTTCAAATTGAAGCAAAGGCCAAAATAAGTGCGTTACT
>CM017799.1:0-88591 GCA_008086715.1 Sitobion miscanthi
GTATTAAATTACACTCTTTTTTATTACTACTACTACTACTACTTCTACTTACTACTGACCTAGGTCATTTGTAAGTTGAGTACTGGATAAGTCTTAGAAATGTTTATATTATTTTAATACATAATACAATAGATTGTATTGATGTTAGGATGGACACAGCTTAGATTTAGGTGTAGTCACACATTAAATTAAACATTATTTTGTACCTACAACTCTTTTTTAACATGATTTGGACTACAACATTTATACTTTTATTGGAGTATCATAAACCTTAAATTATCATATGATTTCACTATAACACTTACTGTTATACAGTGCAATATAGTTTTAAAACGCTTCAAAGTTATTGTTGTTAGAAAGATTATTAGTATGTATGAAACAACTTAAACATTCTTCTGTGGATTTCTTTGTTCTATGATTGGTACTTATCAATTTTTAATATATAGCATTGTTCTGATGTTATTTAGGTAGACCTTTTTCTCTTGAAAACCTCAGGTCAACTATGAATGATAGTAATGGTTAGAGTTAGTTATGACTCAGTGTATTTTAAATGGACTTTTAACGTAGGCAGTTTCACTAACCAAAGTTTTAATTTTAAGTTAAAATTTATTAATTTAACACAGTTATTATATTATATTATTATAGGCATTGTTATTATACGTTGTTACTAACACGTTAGTGCAGCAGTTCTTTTTGAGTATGGATTTACAAAAACGATATTATATATTTAATTATTTAGAATTATCAATACCCTTATAAAATTAAATTACAGTTAGACTTTAAACGTAGATTTTAAATGTTAAACTTATGTATTAAGCTTAAAGATATTCAAGTATGATTGCCTTAAACTAATATTTTGTTTTACTTTCACGTACAGACTGTGATCTGTGAGTTAACCATAGCATTACATGTATTAAAATATTACTCTTGGATGTGTGTTCACTGCTTCAGACCCATTAATTTACTACTCAACATTAAAGACATGTACTTTACTTTTTGTTTTAATTATTACTTAACCTACACAGGCTAACTCTTAGTAACAACTTACTTTATTACTATTTATTATATATTATTACTATTACTATCATTATGTCAATGAATGTTATGTCAGTTGCATACATATAATAATACATAATAACTAATATTGTTTTTTTACTATCACGTACACATTGCATTCTATTACCTTGAGTTACACGTGTTCAAACCTAAACTAACTCAACAGTTAGGCATTTGTTCATTTGTATATTATTTTTTTGGATCATGACGTATACATAATACCTCAACAGAACACTTTTATTTTTACTTAACTATTTAATGTGTAACTGTTAATTATACTACTTATGGACTGCGATTATGTACCTATTTATTTTAACCTATTCATTGATTATTGCTCGAAAAATAAAGTCAGACTTAAACGTTAAACTTACATGTTATGATTTTTAATATTTTGTTTTACTTTCCCTTACAAACAAATATTTGATATATGTGTACATATCTCTCTAAACAACACTTTTATTTCACTTATTAGTTGCCCTTTTGTCATTTCACTCAACTGTTTAATTTTATAACTGTTGATCACTGCTTCAGTACCATTCGTTTGCTATGAGTAAACATATTTTAAACTGCGCTCCTATTGTTTGAACTAATAGTCAGTTTAACAAATGTGCTTACGATATAGTCTATTAAACAATTGACATTAATATACAACTGTACTTTTGATTTAATTATTACTTTATTACATTACATTAGTACTGAAGTAACTCAAAGCGCCCCGTGCTTTAACAACAGTTTCAGTTAGTATTCATTTTTATATTGTTCAAATTTTTGAATAGTTACCACTCTTACTTTAAAACTTACGTTAAAAACTATTATGGGTAAATTATTTTGCCTAAAAATATTTATACTTAACGAAGCTAAAGTTGTATGCTTCAATAAACTTATTAAAACTTTATAAATAACCTTTTAGCAATGAATATAAATAATATAAAATAAAAGATATAAAAATATTAGAACTACAAAATAACGCTAAACATTTTTACTCTGTCATTAATGCAATAATTGATAAATAAATATGGTGATTTAAATTGAATTAACACTAAACCGCCCATTAAATTATAGGTAGTCGGACGGCACTGGTGCCAGAGGGGTGGCTGAAGAGCCTGAAGGTGGATACCCATGCAAGTCGAAGTAGAAGTTGTGGACGAATACGTCCATGATGGACGACTACATACAATCGTTGAAGTTGTGAATGGAAGACGGCGTTTATGGACGAAGACAATGTGGAATTTGTCGACGTGGAAACATGGAAGTCAGAACGGACGACAAGTTTTGCCGTGTGGACGTCGAGATAGTCGATGTCTGCCTGGTGAACCTCGAGTTCATGGACATTGATTTCAACCCTGAAGTTGCTGTTTTGAACTACCAAGAGTCAATGCGCCACGAGTAGACAGGCCAGCCGGCGCTTTAAAACACCCACTTCTGATCGGCACTACAATCGGGCCGTTGACCAACTTGCAGGCACTGTGAGGCCCTCACTTCAACTGTGAACGCACTTCGAGGGGTCATTTCACATTGTGTTGCAACAACAATCAGATGGTGATTGCTGAAGGACCCCTCGGTTGCAAGAAGCACCTGAATTGCTACAGAGTTTGTTGGTAGACGACTCACAGATAGCAACACAGTACCGTAGAGACATAAGACGTAGCACACAAACACTCTTGCGTTTGCCGCCTTCTCCACTGACCTCAATCAGAGAAGATTGCCTTCACGGACCGAGAGTGTTCACTGTACCCGGCCAGTGTATCGAAGGATCACCAACGACGTCATCGTCAGAAACGACGACAGACACCCAAGTTCTGTGAGCTCTATTTCATTGAATCTGGGGAAGCAAACCGGGCTCGCATGAACCAGAACCACCCAGGGTGAGCTGAACGAGACTGTGCTTACAGCCTCGGACACGATGCTGAGGCAACCAATCCATTTGCCATGGCATTCACAACATGAGAGCAGTGTGGCTGGAGGAACAGAGAATTGCCAACGCCAATCCTCTGTGCAACCCAGGAGAGTCACCATGCACTTGGTGGCCGACCCAAACAGTGACCCAAGGCGATACAATCTACCGCCAGCTCAGGTCAACGAAGTTTCGGTCGTGTTTGCTGGAAACAATGGCCAACCGCCGGGAAACCTCGACCTGGTGGTGTACGACTCGAATCCGTGAACCCACAACACAGGATGCAAACCTTATCGTACGGCTCCCAGCACGCAGATCCAATGCTATATACCCTCTGTTGTTCCCACACGGTGAACTGGGTTGGCATTCCAACTGCGACAAGACGATGGTGGCCGGCGAAAAGCTGTGCGCACACGCAACACTATCAGAGAATTTGTGTTTCACTCTGTCTAGGCCATTCGTTACGAAGCGACTAACGACCAGAGGCATCGAAGTCAATTAGTCCGATACACCGCGTGGTTTTCTGCTTCAACAGTACGTCTGTGACCAATACGTACGAATGGAAACAAAACAACTTACGGTTCATCGAACGCAATCAGAGAGCCCTGTTTGCCGAAGCCTATCAGGGCCTGGTAGATCACATCAACCAGCAGTTGCACATTGGCGAACTGCCCCGCTTGGACGCAGAATGATTTTGCTGTCGACCTTCACTGGAGGTCCGCGTTACATGAAACAGAGCTACCAGGATGCAATGACCATAGTGAGCAAGTATGGCAAACCCGACCTGTTCATTACCTTCACTTGCAATCCTGGGTGGCTCGAGATCGTCAACAACAAAGGAAATCATGCAGTTGCGAGTGACAGACCAGAATTGGTGGCAAGGGTGTTTCACGCCAAACTCAAGCAGCTCATGTCAGACATATTGAGAAAGAACAGAGTGTTTGGTAACGTAGACGCATATGTTTACACTGTTGAGTTTCAAAACGCGGTCTGCCTCACGCACACATACTCATCATCCTCAGCGATGGCAACAAGCTGCTCACAGCCGAGGATGTAGACGATGTCGTGTGCGCTGAACTGACCAGACCCAGCAGACGAGAACAATCAGAGACTGTTCACAGCTGGTGACAAGTCACATGATATACGGACCATGTGGCCAACTGAACCGCAACAGTCCGTGTATGGCTGAAGGGATATGTCTAAAGAAATATCCAAAGGCATATAGTGCAGAGACAGTTTACGTTTCTGACGGCGGGTACCCAACGTACCGTCGACCAGACAACGGAATTGAGGCCCTCGTGAGGGGTCACCAGGTCAGCAACGAGTTTGTAGTTGCCTACAACCCTTACCTGCTGGCCAAGTACGATGCACACATCAACGTAGAGGTGTGTTCTACTGTGAAGAGCGTAAAGTATTTATACAAATACGTCTTCAAGGGCCACGACATGGCTACAGTAGAAGTCCAAGACAGAAATGAAATTGAAAAGTAATCTGTTATTTTTTCTTTCTACATTATACTTTAACTGTTTTAACTCATAAGCAATTCGACTAAATAAAATACAAAGGTTATTTTAAAAATGTAACATACTTGGACAACGAAACAAATATTCTTTATTAACACTTTGATGTATAACTCCTTAAATATTGTTACTATGATTTAACAAAAACCTCACTTACATTTTTAAATATTTATTTGTTTGTTGTTTTCATTTGCAAATTAACAATATACTATAAAATATGGTACTTTTCGTTTATTATATTTTTGATGATATTACGTACTGTCATACTAATTAATTCATACAGTAGTACACTGATCTTAAAAAATTATTTTATTTTATTTTTAATTTTATTATTTTTTATAGTTTTACATTTTAAATTTACATAATATAATTATCTATATGGATATAATAAATAAATTATAAATATACATTGATAAATAACTATATTTAATTGACATCCACAGCTATTGAGCAAACGCACCTAAGTTAGACAAGGCTCGATTATGTAGTTAAATAGTAAATATATAACATACTATGTAGTATTTACTTGATATAACATTACAGTTTTTATGTCAGTCATTTATATAATTTATTAGTGTAGCACACAAATACTGCTACAGATTCTAAATAATACAATATTAATAAACAGAATAGAACTTTATGTACCTATTTAATTAAGTCTGAAAATTTAATTGTATTATGATATGTGACTATATATATTTGATATAAACTTATATAGGTAGAGTATTATATGGAATACTATTTAATAAGAAATAATAAATTAGGTAACACTTGATTTTATTATCTACACCTATATTATTTAACATGGGCTGGATTATATGGGGATAGTTCTATATATACTGAATACTATACTATAGGTAGGTTTATTCATGAGCATAAAATCAAGTTAATAAATAGACATTGATAAATAACTATATATTGATCAACGCACCCAAGTTAGACAATATGTTGTTAAATAGTAAATATATAACATACTATGTAGTAGGTACTTGATATATTACAGTTTATATAAATTTAGTGTAGCATACAAATACTGCTACAGATTCTAAATAATACAATATTAATAAACAAAATAGAACTTTATGTACATATTTAATTAAAGTCTGAAAATTAAATTAAAATAATGATATGACTATATACTATTTAATAAAACTTATATATGTAGAGTATTATATAAAATTAACTAACCAATAGATCTAATAGAACTAATTAAATTCTATAATATAAATTTTATTTTTGTCATTTATTGAATTTTATTATTATTATTATCACTACTCATAACATTATTGTGTATTAATCGAACGAATTTTGTTTGTTTCAGTTTCATCAATGCTCGGTACGTCAGTCCGCCGGAAGCAGTTTGGCGACTGTTTTCGTGAGTTGCATAAGCCGAGTCACAATGTGATCAGGCTTCCAGTCCATCTGGAAGACTACCACACGGTGTACTTTGCTCCGGGACAAGAACTGGAGCGGGTGCAAAACGCAGCGCTGGCCCGGACAAGACTAACGGCGTTCTTCTCGCTCAACGAGACGGACCCCGAGGCCAGACAGTATCTCTACCACGAGATACCGTTGCATTACACCTGGATGGAAAGAGACAGGAGGTGGAATCGGCGCCGAAGGGTAATGACCAACGAGACGTTGTCTCGGATGTACGCTGTGTTCGAGGTTTGTTGTTTCTGGAGACTTCTCGACACAGCACTGAGGTTATTATGAATAGCGCATTAGTATTTGTTCATTTTCCACACACACACCAAAACCACCAATATGTGTTCAATTAGTATTAATCACAACTTAAAACTCTTATAAAATTTACTCTCATTGACCAAATGCTTTTAATATTTATATTTCATTGTAAAACCTTATATTCATCAGTATCGATATTCTTCATTATAAAGGTTAATGCATTTGATTTTCTGTGATCACTGTTAACTATTACTTGAGAACTATTACATATTGTATGTGTTATTCTTATTCGCTATTCACTATTCACTATACACTATACAATTTAATATAATATTTTTGTCATGTTCTCAGGTTAATTTATTATCAGAAATATTTCATTGACTTTTATTTTTAATGTTTAACTACCCCGTGTTTAATTCATATTTATATTTACATAATATCTAAACAGAATACTCTTATATGTATAACGCATTCATTTTCACTTGGACTAATATGCGTTCATAAAAATGTATAGACCTTATTAGATAGACCCAATATTGCCTTAATAGTGTTATTAACTTTCTTAATGGTTTTATATTAAGATATACTGACGTTGTGCTTAAAGTATTTTTACCAAACAAAATAACAAATTTGATTCTGCGATCACTGTACATTACTCTTTTAAGAACTACATTATACTATAAGCTTATTCATTAAATCAATTAACTGGTATATTGTAATTTTAGGCTGTTTTGTGTGGAAAACATTGAGATACAACATGTCCGGCCAACAGACTTCTCAAGACAGCACTGCTACCTTCAACAGTGATATTATTTGTTCCCTTCCCACTCTGTGTTTCATTCATGTTAACCACAACTGAAAACCCTTAGAAACACTTTTGAAATAACACCCGACAAAATGACAAATGCTTTTAATGTATAACCTAATGTATGTATTTGTTTACTTGTTTTACTTCTTTTAAAATCTTATTTTTAAACCTGATATTATCAAAAAAGACAAATTTAATTCTGTGATCACTGTAAATAAGTCTTTCATAATTCAATCACCAAAGCAATGAAACTGCGAATGAAAATACGAATGCATTGTATCTAACTATTGTGGCTGTATTTAACTCAAAGATTAATTATGTTATTGTATAACCTTATGTATATATTATTACCTATTATAGAAATTGCTATATTTTGTAACATGCCGTATCACTACCTATTTGTTCAATCGCAATTATAATTATCTTATTACTATGTAACATTGTGTTCGTACTGTAAAATAATACCTACAACGCAATGAATTTTTTATTTTTTACTGTCGAAACCGTGCGTACGTAAATACACTTTTGTTTATACACTTATCATACATATTATATCTTATTGTATAACCTTATATTCGTACTTCAATGTCTATGTTCTATATATAACCTCAACATTTTGTAACATGTATCACTATCTATTTGTTCAATCGCAATTGTAATAGTCCTTTTAACTGTGTAACATAGTTAGTAGGTAGAAGATACACTTAGAAGTAACTGGATATAAATGATAGATTATTGAAAAAAAGTGATACATAAGTGTTTGTTGAATAACTGAATAATACCTATCGTAACATACAAACATGACCTATGCAATATAGTAGTACACAGGTATTATAATAGGTACCTACTTAAAGAATTATGCTATACCCTAAAATCATATTAATATATAATAATATACAGTTTATAGCCTTATTAGCATTTAAACCAAAATAGTGTATTACCTTATTACTTCTTAGCAATACAGCCCTTTAGGTAAAAATTTTACTAATATCTATATTATACTACTACTTCAATAAAATAAAATAATTTTTTTTATTTACATATTTATATCGGTGCTCTAATTTGATATAAGATATACTTGTAAGATACTTATAAGATATACTAATGTTTGTTCTGTAATTGTTTTAACTTGCGGACCAGTTTGTATAGTTAAACTTGGCATGCGAACTATAACTGAAATAGAAAAACCAGAATAGGTACATTGCTAATCACTCATTCGGTTTCTGTAAAAGAACATATGATTTATCAATATACCGTATAGGCACTGAGTATAATATATAAATTCTATGGATTTATCATAGTAAATAATATCTTTTAAAATATCTATGGCAATCTTCAATTGTCAAAATTCGTTGGCGAAGATTAACAATTCTAATAATTTCAGTAAATACTATTTGTATTTGATTTCATTGTACAAAAAAAATAATAAGCCATCAATATAGGCGGACAGTTCGTTAAACCGTATATTATATTATAATGTAAGTTTTAACACAAACTCACAAATGTCGTTATGCTCCGGTTATTTTCATAAAATATTTCGATACTTTCAAGTTTAAGCTCATCGGATCGAGATGAAGATGGATGAAAGATAGCTGTTTCTTCGGCGATGGCGGCACTCTAGCTAGGTTTCATCAGAAGAGTCAATGTTTACGCGCAGGTTTGTTTTTATATTAATTCTTTTTTACATTTACTTTTTCGTCTTAAATTAAATACTTATTGCCACGGACAATCTGTTAACTGGGTGACGTAAAAGCATTTATAAGTTTAATCCCAAAAGCGCGATGTATAAAATACGCGAGACCAAACAGTCCAAAGGCCGTCTTCGTTTCATCGCGACAAGTTTAATACGTACCTTTTTGCATATTATACTATACGCCGGGTATCACCTTAGGTTTGCACGAAGTATTTAAAACAATATAATGTTATTGTTTATATAATCTTTATATTTTTTTATACATATTATAGGTACACATCATATGTTTTATTAGCAAACTTAAACCGTTTTTAGTGTAGTTCATAACCAAGATGGTTAGATATAGGTATTAAATGTTTTGCAATTTTACTATAATTATTATTTTTCATTATATTTTAACATAACAATACACTTTAAATTAAGTTAGTTGTATTATCGTTTACACAGACTACAAGAAAAAATAATTAAAAATATTAAAAAAATAAAGAACACATCATTGTAAAATTAATACATTTATCAATCCGCTCAGAATTTAAAATTATAGACTTGGAGTTTTAGAAATTATAGTATTTTACTGTAAACGTTTATGGCTTTATGTTAACTCTAAAATCCAGTAATCACATTTTTATTTAATAATTCATAAAATACAATATGCTTTTATAAAAATATGCTTGTACTTCTAATATCTATTCACCATCTTATCAATAATTAAATTAATAAACGAAAATATAATTTAAAAATACCTATATCATATTGTTATAATTCAAATTCAAAATTATAAGCTATTTTCGTTTATTGTCATATCAAATTTCAATGAACAAATCGTTCCTTAACACAGAACTCTTTGATATAAAAAGTTGCATTATATTATATCCGTGGATTCATCATATTGACGTAGGCACCGATGTATAGTATCATTTATTTATTTGTCTATGGCAAATCTCAAAGTCGTCGCAGAAGACGCAGTCGATTAAAAATTCTAAAATTTCAATAAGCAAAGAAAATATGAACAAACAACTTAGTGCGTTTCGTATAATTTTATTTTTCATAAATCACAGTATTCAAAGTTTTGTATTCTGGAGCGTTTCCTTATCGGCGTCGCAGTTCACACACGTAACGGATTCCGATAATTAAAGTAAGTTTGTTTTTATATTCTTTTGGGGCTTAAATTTTCTTTTAAGACTTAAAATAAATATTTAATGTCATGAAAAATGTGCTATCCAAGTGTCTGTAGGCGCATATTTTAGTTCTAAACTAGAAATGTATAAAATACGCGAGATATAAACGTCGTCGTCGTTTTTCCAGTCCCTGTTCGTAGAATAATTATGATTAATAGGCGCATACCTATATAGGGTACTTAATATATATATATGTTTGGGTATAGAAAATGCTATTATAAACATTCAGGGAAAATTTCATATACCTATCTACGGTAATTAGTCTTAAAGTTACACCAAAAACTAAAATCGATCTGGTTAAAACGTGATATTATTGTTAGGTTAAGTTTATATTTTATAATAGATCAATAGCCATACATATAGTATTACCTATAAATCACATTATTTTATTTAAATCCCGGTAGTCGAGTTTTGGACAAGTACCTACATATGTAACTTATAATAATTCATATTGTAATTTAATTAGGTACCTACCAAAAAAGTATAACTTCTCAAACACTGTGTCTAGAGGAACTTGTGGGATAATGCATTCGAATAATAAAATGTCTATAAACTTGCGGACCAGTTTTGCATAATTAAATTTGACGTACGAACTATAACTGAAATAGATGACCAGAATAGGTACATTGCTGATCATAAATTACTTTCTGTAAAAGTACATATGGTTTATCAATAGACCGTATGGATACTGAGTATAATATAAAGTTCAATGGATTTATCGAAAATTTATAATATCTATGGCAATCGTCAATTGTCGACATTCGTCGGCGACGATAAACAATTCTAATAATTTCAGTGAACAAATAAGTAATAAGTCATCTGCAATATAGACGGACAGTTATAAGCCGTATACATTATAATATTTAAGTTATAGTATTTAACACAAACTCGCACATTTCGTTATGATCAGGTATTCAGGTTATTTTCATCAATAATTTCGATACTTTCAAGTTTCAGTTCGGAGCGAGATGAAGACGGATAAAGATAGTTTCTTCTTCGGCGACGGCGGCACTCTAGCTACGTTTCACCGGAAGAGTAGATGTTTACGCGTAAGTTTGTTTTCATATTATTAATTTTTAGGCTTAAATTAAATATTTATTGTCACGGACAATCTGTTACCTGGGTTACGTAGAAGCATTTATAAGTTTAATCCCAAAAGTGCAATGTACAAAATACGCGAGACCGTCTTCGTTTCACCACGCCAAGTTTAATACGCAACTTTTTGCATGTTATACTATACGCCGGGAATTTATAGTTAATAGAAATGCGGATGTTTATACTTCATAGATATTTTTTTATTGAAATCGCGTAAATAATTTTGAAAACAACCCATCACTGGTATCAATTTTATTATATTACGTGTAAAATCACTGGCACAAGGTGCAGACCGCATTTTAAACATCAAAAACATAAAATAAAATATATATTTAAAACATCCAAAAAGTAGTACTGATAAGTTCAAAAAGCGGTGTTTTTAAAATTGACACGCGACCAACAACTGGGGGCTTGTTCTGGAAAATTTAAATGATCTAATAAGGTTCATTAAATTAATTTTAAAGCGATTTTTGTGTTAATCAATTTTTTAATTTATTTCATTCAACACACTCGTCTCAGTTTTCTAGTACCTCTAGATTTCTCACGAAATCATATCGATCATCTCACAGCTTTCATATTCAAAATCAAAAAAAAAAAAAAATGTATTTTTACCCCTGAAATAGAAAACCAGAATATATAACAGAGCATAAAGATACTAGTATTCTATACTAGATAAGTTTCAATAGCGAGATGTTGACGGATGAAGATAGCTGTTTCTTCTTCGGCGACAGCGTGTGCTGCAGTACAGCTAGGTTTTAACTGAATAGTCGATGTTTATGCGTAAGTTTGTTTTCATATTATTTGGGGCTTAAATTTACTCTTAAGACTTGAATTAAATATTTATTGTCACGGAAAATCTGTTAACTCGGTAACGTAGAAGCATATACGTTTACTACAGTTTCGTAGCAGATTTTGATTCGGTCACGGGGTATGTATTTTCTTATTTTTCGGTAGGTTTCTTTTTATTATTGTTAATTGATCAGGGGATGTATTGCCTGAAAACTTTCAATATTTGTATTGTAACTATACTGGTATAACACTATTCCGGCTATCAATAAAGTCGTGTTAAAAAATTAGAAAATTGGTCAGGTATGATATTTTTTTAAGTAATTCTTTCGAATAGGGAATTCGCTCCATGATATTTAAATATTTTCACCGATATCAATACGTGACTTGTAGGTAACTAGAGACTGAGTGAATAGGAATTAGGAAGTGTGTGATACGGCGAAGATAAGGAATGGGTGAACAGGATTTCAGAATGTTTGGTGTATGAAAGATGAAAAGAAATGTAAGGTTAGGGCAGGTAAGCAGATATGAAAATAATAAGTTAGGTGTTAAGGTACAAAAGAGATAGAATAAGAAATTAATTAATTACGGGTAGTGTAGATATTGCAGTGAAAACAAGAGAGGATAGGTTAGGTGGTTCGGTCACTGTATGATAAGAGAGAGTGAGAGTGGCTAAAGAAGTTAATTTAGGGGGGAAATGAGGGGCGAGAAGACTAGCTGAAGAAAGATGGATAGACAAAATACCGATCATTTGGAGGTGTGGAATTAGAGTTGCTGAACCTTTATATAGCTGTGAGAGACGGGGGAAGAAAATGTGTAAAGGTAGAATGTTAACAATGCCGAATACGTAGGGAAGGATCATGAATTGCAAAGGCTCCACGGCTCCAATGGCTCCATGGCTCCATGACTCCATGGCTGAAACTATACCGTTATCGGTTGATATAGGTTTACAACCTCGACTTATAGGATAGAATAAAAAGATCATTTGCTGGTTGGGATGTGAGCGCACTATTTGTTTTCCATCTTTGACCCACGCGTAGCATACCAAATGTGCGATTAAGAAAACACTAAAATGATTGTGTGTGGGTCAGAGAGAGAAATAAATGGTGCGCTAAAAATCAGACATCCTCTTAAGTGTTATCAAGTTGAACAAGCAGTTGATTGTTGACAAGTTGACATTTTGACACCACATTAACTGTGGTAGGTATTATGATTGGAAGTAAAAGTAATTAGCAGGGCTGTGAATTTAATGCAATGAAAAAAGTATATTATAATAAATAATAATTCAAATTGGTTTACAAAAAAAATTCTTTATTCACACACTTGGTAGGTAGGTACCTATTTATTTTTCTAACGGATGAACCGAAAATATAAAAACATTTTAAGAAAATAAGCGTAAATACGAATGAAATAAATGAAAACATGCTATTAAACGAACTAACCCAAAAAAACCGCATATTGGTAACGGTGTTGTAATAATAGGGATGTCCCAAAAAAATACGTACTAATAGTTCAAACAAAACCGTAATAAATATTAATTTATGAAAAAGCATTATTATTATAAATGAAACAAAACTATGAACTATGGACCGTAACATAGTATAGGTATTTCTATATTTTTAGCTCCATAATTTCTGTTAAAATATTAGGAAAATGTATTAAGTACCGTAAAAGTGCTAAATTTGAGCTATTACTGATAATATTATATTCATAAAAAATTATCATAGAAGGTTAGGTACTGTTATTCCACATACCTATTATAGTTTAATTTAACTACAACCAGTGGCGCCGGGGTCCTTCAAAATGGTGGTTCAAAATATCATCTTAGTTTAGTACCTACCACACACCCACCCGATGGACCAATATCCAATAGTTGATACATTTTAACAAAATATTAACATATAACTATATAAGTATCAATGAAATTATTTAATATAATATATACAACAATGTACTATACATACATAATGTTACTGATAAAACCTAATAAAGCAGCAGCAAGTAGTATTCTCACTGTGGCGAATGAAAGTTAGCTATATTCACAATGTAAATCAATTTAATTCAATAAATTCATCAGTTTTAAAAAACATAAAATCCTTTAAACGATGAGACAAAGTTAAAAATATAAAAACATTTAAGTGAAGTATAACATATTAATTAAAAAAATAAAATCCATCAAACTTAATTAACAAACTAAAAATTATTATATCATTAGTCATTAGTCATACCGTTTTAAATAAATTATAATAGTAAATAGGTGGCCAATTATATTATGGAAACATTATTTTATATTCAATATTTTGTATAATTGAACACCTTGCTAACACAACTTTACTTTAGGTATACATTTAAAAATTTATGCTTCATATTGAAGCATAAATATAAATAAATGTTACTATTTTAGCAGTAGGTATAGGTTAGATTATGAATAATTTCATACACTTTAATTTAATATACGATCTTATTATAACATTACTACATTAGTGTTTCTTTTTTATTATTCAAAAGTAGTAAGTTAGATTTTTTGATAATGTAGAACTTAAACTAGCAAATATATTAGTGACATCTTCATTGTTATTGAACATCTGATTTACATTTGATGTAATCGTTAAATCTTCAAACGATCTTGAGAAATAGTTGTACGTAAACGGTTTTGAGAGAATTTTAATTTGAAATGTTCTCTCGGGGCTCGTACTAGATACAGGCACTGTACAAAGCTATTTTTAAGCAAGAACAGAAATGCTTCTCTAACCCCAGAACTTCCAATTGTATATGTTTGTTGTATATTGTACCAAAATACCTTAAAACATCTTTTTGTAGTAATGATGGATCATTTTTATTTTAGCACCCGATTTATTGAAAAATATAAAATGTCTTTTAATAAGCACTGAGATGTGAATTAAAATGGTTTTTAATTGCCGTTGAATGTTTTCCTTTACATTATATTATCTGCCAAAATCAATACCACTACTTTGGTCAATCCCACAACTGTCGCCGACGTTAACTTCTAATTTTAGCCAAAATTGAAATTAAGAAAAACAAAAAATTATATAATACACTGAATAATTACTTACAATGTTTTTTTTTTAACATTATTAATGATGTGTGAACATTATTACCTATCTACTAAGAACAGAAAATAAAAAAATAATAGATTTAAAATTCTTTTGATAAAATTAAGATTGAATATCATTATCATTTGTATAAATATGTTCACGGTTTATACAAATTACAATTACGCCTGTAAATTATAACTCGATATTATTATTATTATACACCCCAGTGCCAACAAGCACCCACCACCCAATTTAGGTGGCTCATTTGAACCACCTAAAGTACGTACTCGGAGCCACTGACTACAACATTCTAGTAGAGTCTGAAAAAATTGGTCCCACGACTCTGATCACATAAACTTTAAATACTAAAACTACGGGGTCTGGGATTCAGTTTATATAGATCTAACATATCCAAAACATATATTGCTTCACAAATATAAATAAAGTATCTTGTATTGTAATAGGTAGGTAACTATCAAAAAAAAAAAAACTAAAAAAAAATCATACTTGAAATCTATATATAATATACGTATATTGTAATAGATGTTCAAATGTTCAAATGTTATTATAGACATTATAAAAGATTAACTATGGTTCAATAGAATACATTATAACACGCGTTCCAATGTACCTTTCACACCACATATTTGTTATTTCACACAGTCTCTCTTCAATTTCAAATTTTTTTCTAATTATCCCAAATTATCTACAATATAAATGTTTAGTAAATTGGAAGACTTGACTAAGTATTTAATCATTAATCTAAAAGAGACGTGCCGGGCGCCACATTACTATATCGAGGGGCCGTGGTGCAAGTGTCGTCCAAAAATATCACAATATATTATATTAGAAATACAAACTTAATATTTCACTAACTGTCAATTTATGAAAAAATATTACGAAATGTACTATACTCATATTATATTATGATTGTATTGGTTACAAACTCTTGAATTAAGAGTTATGTTTGAGGATTTAATAATTCCTAAAAGGGAATGCCTCAAGGGTTGCAGCCTCAGAAAGTTGAGTAGCCGTAGTTAAAGTGCCGCCCACCAATAGTACCGGAAAAAAACGATTAATTCAAATATAGAAGGTACATTATATATATACTTTTATCAAAGTATGATGTGTTTAGTCACAGTCTTGTGTAAATGATATTGTCTTATGTTTTCCCAATCTAATTATACAAAATACTGAAAATTAATGAAATCACAAATATTAAATGCAATAGAGAGACTGTGCATTGATTTAAAAATTGTCTTAAATTTACTTTTGGCATAGAGATATGAAGGGGGATGGGCTTTTAATATCAGAGTATGGGGGACATGGCTGGATTCATATATGATTGATATATTTGAGACACTGGACGACCAAAGGACCGTCCTCCATAGCATGTTTCATAAAGTCAAAACTAATCTTTAAAAATAGTTCTAAAAAAAAACCTTTCACGTGCATGTGTTTCCAAGTGTGTGTTGTGAGAGGATAGATGCTGATAAAAGAGACTCGTTGATCGCTTTTATGTTCTTCAAATTGTTTACAAGAGTGAGCTGGATATGGCTCCATCTTAGATAATAAAGATATGGATAGGACATAATGGTCTTCGAGGGGAACAATTGAGGCCAAATAAAGTACCTACTATCAATATAAAGAAGCCTCAATTGCCTTCCCCTCTGGGACGCGGCCTCAATGTATTTAACATAGGCGTGGCTATCCATATTGTTATTATATATGGGCTCCTCCAGGATTATGAATTAAGGTGTCAACGTGTCAAGGTTCAACTTGATAATCAAACACTTAAGTTGGCAACCTGCAACTCAGGATCTTTTTATTCAAAGTGTCCCAATAAGTCATAAGGAGGTTAGTTAGGTAAACCTATGGTGGTTGAAGCTATGGTGCTGATGAGACTAGCGAGACAGGTCGTGAGCTTTGCGAAGATCTTTTTCTACTAACTATCAAGGTTTTCGATATGTAAAACATAACAATGAAAGAAAATATTAAATATTATTAATTTGGTTCGGTTAGGTAAGGATAGGACAGGAAATTAGGCGTTAACTAATTATCATTAGTTTTAACACGGTATTAAAGACTGTCAGCTAGAGTTGTACCAGTATAGTATTAAAAATTAATACAGCCAACATTAAATAATGATGTTTTTACCACGACAAATTATAAAATATAAAAAAATATTATTTTATTAGGGATTTATAATGTTTCAAACTCCATGAGTTTTTGTAATAGAAAATGTATTGAAATCAATAGTTTTAATTTAAAATATGGTTTTGTGTTTTGGTATCTATTGTCAAAGAATTCTCAAGATTTCCTTCCCACACATTTTTTTACATCCTTAATAAATTACATTCATTTTTATACATTTTTCTAATACATATATTAAAGTGATACACCTCTGACCATATAAATGTTCGTATTATTCAATGTAAACAATACCTACATTTTGGAATGTAGTTATTAGGTACTGTTGTATTTAGCTTCCAGCGTATTCTTTTTTTAGTGTTATTTCACCCAGGTTCTCAAACAATTTATTTTTCAATTCTTTGAATTCTAATAGACTGATTTGTATAAATATTTCAACATTAACGGTTATACCTAGGAGCACTGAGTGCCTGTGTACATACTATATAATTGAAAAGAGGCTGTCTCACGTTCGCCATTCAATTTAATTTTTATATATTTGACTTTTTTGATTTTTTATATATATCTTAATTTAAAACATTTAAAAACTGTTTACGATTTTGGATATTTTAGTTTGAACTATTTAATGTGTGGTTCTACTATTTAATTTTTCTATAATTTTTTTTGTTTTCTAAAATGCATTTGTCTGCGGACGCTTACACCTACCATCAATTTTTTTAAAGATTTTAACTCTAGCTGCATTTTTTGAACATTTCAATTTTATTCGTAATTTTTTTAACTGTTGTTGTATTTTTGTAGATATTATTTATACATTGATAACCTGATACCCACTGTATATCGTTCTTTAGTGAGATTATCATTTTGAATAGTTTTTCTGTTTAAAATTCTGGGCAATTTGTTAGTACTTTGTAATGTGTATCCTAAAGTAAAATTGTTTCTAAATATTTTTTGGTTTTCTAAAATGCATTGCCTGCGGGCGCCCACAATCCTCTTTCAATTTTTTTGTGACTCTAGTTTAATTTTTGTGCAGACTTGAACATTGAAAATCTAATACCCTATGAATAATCCTTCTTTAATGAACTACCTATAATTATTTTGAATAGTTTTTCATTTAAGAATTATGGACAATTAGTTTGAACTCTTTAACGTGTGTACCTACTATTTAATTTTTTCTAATTTTTTTTTTGTTTTCTTAATGCATTTGCCTGCGGGCGCCCACACCCCCTCTTTTTTTTTTTTTTTTAGTAATGTGACTCTGTTCAATTTTCGTGTAGACTTGAACATTGTAATCTAATACCCTATGAATAACCCTTCTTAATAAACTAATATTTTGAATAGTTTTTCTGTTTAAATTATTGGGCATTTTTTTTTGGTACTTTGTCCTGGTATTCCTAAAGTATAATTTTCTCCATATTTTTTTTTTTTTGGTTTAAAATGCATTTGCCTGCGGGCGCCAACACCCCCTTTCAATTTTTTTTTTTTTAGTGTGTGTACCTACTATTTAATTTTTTCTAAATTTTTTTTTTGTTTTCTAAAATGCACTTGCCTGCGGGCGCCCACACCCCCTTTTCAATTTTTTTTTTTAGTAATGTGACTCTAGTTGAATTTCTGTGTAGACTTGAACATTGATAATCTGGTACCCTATGAATAATCCTTCTTAAATGAACTACTATAATATTTAATAGTTTTTTCATAAAGATTATAGACATCTAGATTTTAACTCTTTAACATGTGTTCCTACTATTAATTTTTTTCTAAATTTTTTTTTGTTCTCTAAATGCATTTGCCTGCGGGCGCCAACACCCCCTTTCATTTTTTTTTTTTTTTAGTGTGTGTACCTACTATTTAATTTTTTAAATTTTTTTTTGTTTTCTAAAATGCATGCCTGCGGGCGCCCACACCCCCTTTTCAAGTTTTTTTTTAGTAATGTGACTCTAGTTGAATTTCTGTGTAGGACTTGAACATTGATAATCTGGTACCCTATGAATAATCCTTCTTAAATGAACTACCTATAATTATTTTTAATAGTTTTTTCATTAAAGATTATAGACATCTTAGATTTAACTCTTTAACATGTGTTCCTACTATTTAATTTTTTCTAATTTTTTTTTTGTCTCTAAAATGCATTTGCCTGCGGGCGCCAACCCCCTTCTTTTTTTTTTTTTTTAGTGTGTGTACCTACTATTTAATTTTTCTAAATTTTTTTTTGTTTTCTAAAATGCACTTGCCGCGGGCGCCCAACCCCCTTTTCAATTTTTTTTTTTAGTAATGTGACTCTAGTTGATTTCTGTGTAGATTTGAACATTGATAATCTGGTATCCTAGAATAATCTTCTTTATAACTATATGTTTTGAATAATTTTTCTGTTAAATTTATTGGGCATTTTTGTTTATACTTTGTCATGTGTATTCTTTAAGTATAATTTCCTCCGTATTTTTTTTTTTGGTTTCTTAAATGCATTTGCCTGTAGGCGCCCAAACCCCCCTTTCAATTTTTTTTTTTAGTAATGTGACTCTAGTTGAATTTCTGTGTAGACTTGAACATTGATAATCTGGTACCCTATGAATAATCCTTCTTAAATGAACTACCTATAATTATTTTTAATAGTTTTTTCATTAAAGATTATAGACATCTTAGATTTAACTCTTTAACATGTGTTCCTACTATTTAATTTTTTTCTAAATTTTTTTTTTGTTCTCTAAAATGCATTTGCCTGCGGGCGCCAACACCCCCTTTCAATTTTTTTTTTTAGTAATGTGACTCTAGTTAAATTTCTGTTTAGACTTGAACATTGATATTCTGGTACCCTATGAATAATCCTTCTTTAATAAACTATATGTTTTGAATAGTTTTTCTGTTTAAAATTCTGGGCTTTTTTGTTTGTACTTTGTCATGTGTGTTCCTACTATTTAATTTTTTCCAAATTTTTTTTTTTGTTTTCTTAAATGCTTTTGCCTGCGGGTGCCAACACCTCCCTTCTAATTTTTTTTTATGATTTTGTATCTAGACCGAATTATGAAACATGATAACCTTGACTCATACGAATAAACTTCTTTAATGAACTAAATATATGAAAAGTTTTTTCCGTTTAAGATTATGGACATCTTAGTTTGAACTCTTTAATGTGTGTTCCTACTATTTAATTTTTTCTAAATTTTTTTTTGTTTTCTTAAATGCATTTGCCTGCGGGCGCCCACACCCCCCTTTCAATTTTTTTTTTTTAATAGTGTGACTAGTTGAATTTTTGTGGAGACTTGAACATTGATAATCTGGTACCCTATGAATAATCCTTCTTTAATAAACTAAATATTTTGAATAGTTCTTCCGTTAAGATTATGGACATCTTAGTTGAACTTTTAATGTGTGTTCCAACTATTAATTTTTTTCTAAATATTTTTTTGTTTTCTAAAATGCATTTGCCCGCGGGCGCCAACACCTCCCTTCTAATTTTTATGATTTTGTCTTTAGCCGAATTATTAAACATTGATAACCGTGTCTCATAGGAATAATCCTTCTGTAAGGAACTAAATATTATGAATAGTTTTTCCGTTTAAGATTACGGAAATCTTATTTGAACTCTTTAATGTGTGTTCCTACTATTAATTTTTTTCTAATTTTTTTTTTGTTTTCTTAAACGCATTTGCCTGTGTGTGAACCCCCTCTTCCAATTTTTTTTTTTAGTAATGTGGTTCTCGTTGAATTTTTTGTGTAGTTGAAACATTGATAACCTAGTGCCCTATGAATAATCCTTCTTTTTAGTTTGGTATTTAACTTTTCTATTTAGTTTTGAACAAATAACTGCTGCAAGTATAACAATAAATTACAACACATTAGTCATATTTTCTAAATTTTACAAAACAATTAAACTTACTATAAATACGATAAAAATGAAAAGTATATTGTATAATTTATTTAGATTTTAAACACATTACATTTTTACTATAAAAATAAGTTTTTTTATAATGATAAATAAGTCATTCACAAATAATTTTATTCAAAACATGATTCAGAGTGCAACTGCAGGTATTTGGCGTTTGCTTAGTCTTCATTTAAGAAGTTTGTCTTTTCTGTTGATAAGTAAGTTCCATGAATGGGAACGGATTTGACGATCTGTTAATTAAATATTAAATTAATCCTACTATGATCAATATATGTACATATATAGGACATCCCATTTCTATTAACAGTCTTTCAGCAACAATTCATTAAACATGTCCATCTTTTCACAGTTCGGCCAATCAACCTAACTGGTAAAGCATTTGTAAAAAATCTTGTTCATAGTCACGGCTTCACAAATGATGTGTGTGATAACAGCTTGAGGGGGCTTTTGATCTAAATAAGAGACAGTTAAAATCGGTGTGTAAACCCTAAATAAACATTAAAATAATAAAATATGTTATATGCATTATAATATTATCCTTGAAAACGTTAACATACCTAATCTCTAGAAATCAGCTTGTGGCTAAAAGTTAAACTGGCATTAATTCTCTTTTCCTCAACCATATTATTGAAGGAACAATTCCAGATAAAAACATATCTAACGACAGCAAATGCCACTAACCTTTCGCCAAAAGTTGCCTTTACTATCAGTCATCCATTTAAGAGGCCAATCTGACATTTTTTTTACACATGGCATGGTTTTAGAAGATCGACAGAGTACAAAAGAAGTTGGTTACAAATTATGAAAAGTTAGTTACAATTGGTAACAAATGAGTTACAAAATATTGACATTGGTCCCGAGTCGATCGGACAAAGTCGGGGAGCTGACTCTTGGGTTCGGGATGGGGGGGGGGGGTGCTCATCAATAGAATATCGACAGAATCCAAAAGTAATTATTTACAAATTATTAAATTCAATCCGTTGAATTCTTATCATTTTTGTATATGGCATTAAAAATCTATATATAATATATTCAAAACAATACCAATTGTATTAATTCTTTCATTTTATTAAAACATGTAAGGAATATACAAATATAATATAATATCATGATCATATTGAGTTAGTTACTATTTTGGAGCACCCAATTTTGCTCTTGAATGTTTGTACTGTTTGAATTAAGATAACAGTGCAGAACTTTCAAAAGCTATTCTGACTAAAATAATGTCCAACAAAATTGAATAGTATTCGAACAATGTCCAACAAATAAGTGTATGATATGGTTGGCTATATTTCAGTTTGTTAGGAGGGCTACCCCTTCATGTGGAAATGGCCATAACTCTAGTACAACGAGGTTACAAATTTTAAAAATTCGGTTACAAATAAAGCTTAACGAGTTACAAATATTTTGGAATTGATTTAGTTGGTTGGGGGGACTAGCCCCTCATTGAGAAACCAGTTGTAACTTTTGAACTATGAAGTTACAAATTTTGAAAAGTTGGTTACAAATAGTTACAAATTAAAAAAATTTGGTTACAAATATTTTGAAAGTTTTTTAGTAAAGTGGGGGGGGGGGCTAGCTTCACACACGTCCTTTTATCACAATAAATACATGTTATTTATTCAATGTACACCCATTGTTAATTCTAAGACATGGATTATTTGAATAATTAATATTTATTATGTATTCAATGTATAGCAAAAATAATTCACCAGTGCGTGCGTTTAATAATTTAAACAATTTAAGTCTTATAATATTTCCTATTAATTTAAAATTAAATCCACAAATTCACCATATAAAAAAAAACCCAGCTGCATCATCGACATCCATAATGTCCAATCATGGACAGATTTTTACAAATTTTACCATCAATACATTATTATTTTTCTAATTACTGTCAACCGTCCTTCATCAAAACCACATCAACCTACCTATTAAACAATTCTCATATAAATACATTAAAAACAAAAACGTATTCACCGTTGATCATTAACAGTAAATTACTTTGTGGTGAAAGTGCAGTGGATAAAATTGACACTTCATTTGTACATGTGGATTAGGCCTTAACGGGGATACCACAATAAAAAAAACGCGCCTTGTATAATACCTCATGCATTTAAACGGACTTCATTATTCCAATGTCGTCGTTGTTCGCAAAGGTGGTGTGGAAATGTATACACTGAACCTCCCTATGGAATAAAGAAATTACTAGGATTATAAGGACAATACTGGAGTCTATAAACTCCCCTTAAATTATAGACACAATAAAACCTTTGAAATTTATAGGTTTATATACCTATGTTGGGACAATATTATTCACTCGAATAGTTCAATATAGTATAATAATATGCGATTGGCTCTTTCCAGAAAAGAACCAAGAACAGACACCATTCAGTATGTACATTTATTATAGAAGAAAATTCAAATTTGCAGCATTCATAAATTAGAATTTTATATTTTCATGTATGATTTAGAGTTTTTTTTTTTCAATAGTATACCTAGGTACCTACGATAATTATATACTATAAAGTATTTATCTGCCAAAAATGAATGATTTTATAATTTTTTATTTTACAGTATGAAATTTTTGAGTTGAGCTATCGAAAAAATAAAACCACTATAGGTTCATACTAGATAAAATTCTTATTTATCAACTGTGAAAATTTGAATATTCTACTAGTAATTTATTTATTAATAGTGTATTGGTGTCTGTTCGTTAAAATCCTTTTACCTGTCTGTATAACGATAACCACTTTGGAACAACCGTGTCACCGGTGATGATAACCTAAAGAAGGGTTTACAATTCGTTTGCCATAATAGTATGATGTAAGTTTTATTTAAATAAAAACATTTCAAAAAACAATTCAAAAATTGTCGTCCATAACGGATTAAAATAATAAAATAATATAACTCAAATATCTAGTGATTATTATTTTTACAAAATGAAGTAAGATCGTCATATTCTTAAATAGAGTTATATAATATAATATTCAAAATGATTAAAATGATTAAAATATATAGGTATTGTATATGCCGCATGGTATGGTAAAAAAAAATTGAAGTAATAATAATATATATTATAATGGGGTCAATTTTTAAAATGGTTTGAATTGCCAGTTTTCTATGTATAAGAGAATCTATTGATTTTTTCATTTAGACAATAGTCGAAAACGTTTGCAGTAAATTATGGTATGGTAAATAAAAATAAAACAATATTTTACATACAAACTTTTATAGATTATATTGATTAAGATATAAAAATCGTTGTCCGTTGGCTGTTGCGATATAATACGCGATTTTCGCTTGAATAAATATATAGCTGTGTGCCTGTGTACCTATAATATGTTAGGTACAGTTGACCATTAGGTAAGTTTTCAACCATTACCTTTTTAGTTGACCATTTTATAAATTTTTAACAGCAAAATCATTTTTAAATTTTAAATTAGATAAATGTTGTTTAAATTTTAAATGCTTATAAAAAAAATTGTGCCTAAGTATTTTAAATATTTTTTAAATGCCGTCAAATCAATAAATCAGGAGCTTTGTATTAAATGTTGACGCTCTTTGACCCAACAAATAATATTTTATTGATATTTTTAGAAAAAAAACTAAAAAATTTGAAATTGTCCATAAACAGTTCAAAACAAGTCAAACAATTTTGCGAATTCCCAGAGGTATTTTGGGAAATGCATTTCATTACTTTTATAGTATTACTTAATATTTTTAGATTCTGAGTGGAACGATGAATGTATTGATTTTACAATGATGTGTGTTTTTATATATTTTTTTTATTTTTTTTTGTGTCTGTGTACACGATAAGTAGTCGAAATAATGCTTCGATTTTCAACTTCAGTATCTTTTTCGATTGGAAAGTGAACATCGTTGGTGTGCATTGGGGAGGTCAAAATTTATAATTCCCAGTAATTTTCAAAAGCGCCAAGAAAAACAAAAGAAAAATTAAGGAATAACGGGACTTTTTACGCAAAATCGATTTTTCACAAAATTGAATTTGGTTTTTGCTGTAACTTTAAAACAAATGACCGTAGATATATGAAATTTTCACTGGTTGTTTATATTTTCATTTTCTATACGCCATAACATTTTTCAAATATTTTGACTTATTTTGAGCTGTTTACGGACATTGTCAGTTTCCATTTTTTTTAGTTTTTTTTTCTATAAATATCAATAAAATTTTATCTGTTGAGTAAAAAAGCTTGAAAATTTAATAGAAGGCTCAGGTTATTGTTTCAAAGGCAGATGAAAAAAAATTAAAAATCCTTTGTCACAGTTTTTATTTATAAGCATTTGAAGTTCAAATCTTGACAAAATACGGAAAAATCACGAAAATTAGCAAATTATTTTGAGTTGAGAATTCATAAAAATTTTTCTTTTTAAATCTAAGATTTGAAAATTTAATACAAGATTATCAATAGGTTTGTCTACCTTTATCAAAAACAAAATGTCTACAAGAAAGTCAAATGAAATTTTAATGAGCGTTTGAAATTCATATTTTTACAACATTTGATATTCACTCGATTTCTCATGTAACGATTTTCTTATTTTATTGTAATTAAAAAACAAATGACTGTAGATACTTGAAAATTTCACTGAATGTTTATATTAGCATTTTCTATACACGATAAAATTTTGAAAATAATTTGACTTTTTTTGAGCTGTTTACGGACATGCCAGTTTTTCAATTTTTTTAGTTTTTTCTATAAATATCAATAAAATGTTATTTGTTGGGAAATAAATCGTGAAAAATTTAATACAAGGCTCCTAATACATTTTTACAATAGCAGTTTGAAAAATACTAAAAATACATAGGCACAATTTTTTTTTATAAGCATTTAAAGTTAAAATTTCGACAAAATTTATAAAATTTATAATTTAATAATTATTTTGTAGTTAAAAATTATAAAATGTTCAACTTTTATAGCTAAGGATTGAAAATTGAAAAAAAGGCTCCACGTAAATAGGTTATATATAAATTACTTTATGCACAATAATATCATCAAATATACTCAGAATCGTTTTTTTTATGCAATGATAATATATCATTGAATTCAAATTTAACACCATTCATTACAGTGACCCACTTGTAACCTACTGTACAGCAGAGCGACATCCACTTACCCACTTTTTTTAATGCTAATTTTCCGCACACAATAGATATATTTTGATATATTTTTATGTTGTATTTGGATGTATTTTGGTTCTACATACTTATGTGAAACTCTGTAATCCAAAATGACGTTTTTAAAGAATAAATACCGTTCAAGATTAACTGATCACCAACTTCAAAACACTCTGATCAACTATAGCTGTTCTCCAAGAGTGAGTACAACATTTAAAAAAACTGACCGATATCATATTAAATTAAATAATTTGCTTAAAAATAGCTTAAGCTGTATTTTTAATTCAAAAATAAACACATTATAATATCAACTAATTTTCAAGTTTTTTAACATTTTTTTTTCAAATTATCTGGACCGCTATTAATTGTAATTGCCGACCACTGACCTATTATATCATATTATTATGTATAACACCATTATATTATAGATCGGAAGGCGTATAACGTTATTTGTAGGCGTTTCTCTAATTCTGAACTGGACAATATATTATCTTAGAAAATAATATTGGACATTTTAGATTCTGAGCAGAGCGATGACTGTACTAATTTTACAATGATAATATTGTGTGTTATATTATATTTAGGAGCTCTAAATTTAAATTATAAACTTGTGATATTATGGTAAATTGGCTGTCTGTCGACTGTCAAGTAGTCTATTATTTTGTTTATTACAAATTTACAATGTAACTTATATATTTTGTACATTAATAGTGTAATACACACTCTCTTAGAAAATTGTGTTTAATGTTTAATTGTTAATACATATGTTTCTTATAGACGGTCGCGTATATTATATTATATAAATAATAAATATAACATAATATCAAAACATTTTTTTTTTAAATTTATTTGCATAATAGTTTAATGATATTGAATTTTATTGTTGCAAATGGATACAACCAGACATTTCCATAAATCCCGTATTCGTTCTAGTTTATGTCAAGAAAACGTAGGCGCACTAATCGTTATGTCAGTAGAGAGTATAGAGCTTATCCTAGTTATACTAAGTATAAGGTCTATGGTAGAGAGACAGCTATTAGAAGACTTATCTGAAGTTGTAGAGTATCTTCAAAACAGCTCAAGTTTAATGTATAAAATGTTATCCTTAACTGATTTTATACCTATGATGTTAAGTTTTGCCAAAAACTACTACAAAAATGTACACACCAAAACAGCTAACCACACAAATCCATTGATTTCCAATTTGGCCAGTGAATTCATGCCTAACAACCCTCCACGTCGATTAAAAAGACACTGGTGTCGCGATCTCCTGAATCCCGACATGCACTAATATAAAAAAAAAAAATAATAAGGAAAAAAAAAATAATAAAAAATAAAACCTCTCCCCCAAGCTAGAGGGTATCCACACTGGTGGGCCTCCCTCCTCAAGCCATTCATGTTGTTGTTGTTTCTTTTATTACCAAATTTACTCATTGTATATATATAAATTACAGATTGTAAATATTCTATTTTATCAAATAAAAAAAAAAAAAAAGTTTTATAAAATTGATAATTGATCATTAATAATAAATTGTTAACATTTTTTTTCACCTACCTACATTGATTTATCTTCCTCATATAAATTAAGTAATAATTAAATTATTTTACTATTTGCCCGTACAAGGAATTATCATTTATTTTATATTACAAACAATAGCGTAGGCATAAACATAGTTAATAATCAAGAGAGCTAAAAATATTACTTATACTACTATTTATGCGGGGTTACAATATTCAAGTTAGTGAAAATTGGGAAACTTAGGCACATGGTTTTTTTGGTGGGGGGGGGGGAGCGCGACAGCATCGTCATATTTATGCCTTTGACAATACAGATATTGTTATTATTATAATACTTTTGGGCCGGTATATACTCCCAGTCCGCCCCTGGACTTATGTGAGGTATTAGCACCGCTTTACCAACTGATGGACCAGTCAAAACTATAGCAACGACCTCAGTGTTGGGAATAAATTTAAATTTGATTTTCTATACCGTCTATACTAATATCATAAAGCTGAAGAGTTTGTTTGGTTAAACACACAGGCTTATCACACTATTAATCATTATTAATATTACTAAAATCAATAGCAACCGTTAAGAAACAAAAATAATAATTATAATATTATAATCATCTCAAAGTCCCTGTTTGAGAACCTCCCGGAGTTGGACCTATTGGGCGTAGCGTGATGTTATATAGCCTATAATAGCCTTCCTCGATAAATGGACTATCCATCACAAAAATAATTTTTCAATTCAAACCAGCGTAGTTCCTGAAATTAGCGCCATCAAAAAAACAAAATCTTCAGCTTTATTAAGTTAGTAAAAGCCAAAAAAAAAAAAAAAAAAAAAAAACAATGAAAAGAACTTAGAATGGCACAAATAAATAATAAACCATTTCACTGACGGAAGAGACCGATTTATTTTGTTATGCCTATACACATTATTATAATTAAAAAATTATAAAATTATGTTCTATTTGGACTAAGGCATTTTTGAGTTTGGGATTGATGTGGACATGAATTAACAGTTCTGGAACAATACAAAACATAGTCAATCAATACAATATACTTAAGTATAAAAGTATAGAATCTTGGTAGAATTAAATAATACATTCTAAAATTACAAAATTACAAAATTCGTTATACTTTACAGTGTTGTAAAAAACATATATAAATACAGATAAGAATACATCGATGCATAAAGTATTTCAAATACATTCCAAATACTTTTAAGTTTGAAGAAAAAGTTTTTAAGAACTATTTGTTCTAATAATACTTGGCATATAATTTTAATATTATTTAATTTATTCTGCAAGTAAGAAAATTAATTAAGTTATTAAAAATATCAAATTATGATATCAAATTCAAGTATCATTAACACTTTATACCACCAGCGTAGGTACTTCATTTTATACCGAAAATTGAAGGTAAAAATAAAATTTGTTATAATTTAACTCTAAAATAATTTTCATCAATTAAATAATAAATAGTTTTAATAAATATGAAATAATAAAATATTTAATAATTTGATTTTAATTTAATTTAAATAATATAATACCTATCATAAAATACACTCTAACTAAACTGTGAAAAATGATTGTTTTGAGTTTTTAAAAGTATTTACATAAAATTATTTGATTTTAATATACATATTATTATATCAATGCCGTATTTAAATATTTCCAAATCTTAATTTAAAAAAATAAAGTAAATACTATAAAAGTAATGAAATACATTTCCCAAAATACTTTACAACGATTATAGCTTATTATAATATTGCGTGCACAAATATTTGACATTTTTTAGTCAATAATAGTACCTACTATTTTAACAGGTAAAGAAAATAGATTTTCAAGACTCTTATCAAAGAATTAAAATATGTTTTAGTAAGTTATGATTAAAATTATATAAAATAGGTTATTTATATAACGACAATCGTATTAAATTTGAAGGATAATTAAACGGTAAAATATTCACACACTTAAATTAGTGCTCATCAAAAATGTGATATATTTAAATGGTCTACGCGATATAAAAATCGATTGTTATACTGATTTAATTTATATACCTTTTCAAAACTCAAATAAACATGCCAGTGTATACGCATGTACACAAAAATAAAAAAAAATTGAAACACAATGCGGATTGGAAAAAAAACACAATCCACTATTATTCGAAATTTAAAAAAAAAAAATCACAAAATTGTGAACTCACCGTCAATTGGCTGGTGGCTGAGGTGGCTTTGGCGACCGATTTGATGGCCTTGGCAGATTGGACTTGTCCAACGATGACGATGTTCATGGTTACTTTTTCAGCGCCCATTTATGGTTTTTGGTTGTATTTTTGAGGAGTAAAGTGAAAACTGCAAGTAGACAAAAAATAAATAAAATTAAAAATAGAAAACACGAATGATTTAAAATAATATAAAGATCAAAGAAATGTCGTTTCTCATCAGCCATATACTCACAGAATATTATATTTGCACAAAAATTGCGTTATGCCGGAACGAAGCATCAATTCGTCCTTTTGTACATCAGCGACCATCACTACGGCGTGGTAGCGTGACCATTAGCTCTTACAGGTGATTCATGTAACTGATATCGTACGTCGGACGACATCAAATGTTATATTTTACTATTTTACTTTAAAAACCTACCTATGACGTATCTATTAATCGTCGTGTAAACGGATCAATTAATATAATTGAATCTGCTTCTAAAATCTGAATATCACTAAACACTGGAAAAATATTGGACATTTGATTTCCATACATTCCAATTTTGGTTAACGTCTACAACATGCACGTCAAGTTGACTTTAATCATAAATATGTTTATTGAAATATAGATTCCTTTACAAAATATTTCTCTAATTAATCAGTTCCAGTTCCTTGGCTTGAAATAAATTATTTCAAAGTCCGATTTGAATATCGATAAAAATACAAATGACCGTAGGTACATGCAATTTTGACTGAATGTTTATATTAGCATTTTCTATACATCATTACATTTTCCGAATATTTTGAGCTGTTTACGGACATTTTCAGTTTCCATTTTTTTTAGTTTTTTTTTCTATAAATATCAATACAATATTATAGCTTGAAATTTAATAGATGGCTCCTAGTATATTGTTTCAAAGACAAATGAAAAAAATTAAAATTCATATTTTATTTTATAAGCTTTTAAAGTTCAAATATTGACAAAATACGTAAATTTCACGAAAATGTGCAAATTATTTTGAGTTTGAAATTCATAAAAATGTTCTGTCTTAAATCTAAGATTAGAAAATGTAATACAAAATTCCACATACGATTGTCTATCTTTATCAACAAATAAAATGTCTACAAGAAAATCAAATTACATTTTTATGAGCGTTTGAAGTTCATATTTTTACAAAATTGGATATACACTCGATTTCTCATGTAGCGATTTCGTTATTTTGTTGTAATTCAAAAACGAATAACTGTAGGTACATAAAAATTTCACTGAATGTTTGTATTTACATTTGCTATACACCATATTATTTTAACTCTTATTGAGCTATTAACAAACAATTTCAAATTTCAATTTTTTTAGTTTTTTTCTCAAAATATATCATTACAATTTTATATGTTAATGAAAATTTTTCTAATATATTATAACATACACAATACACATATCTTCGATAACAGCTCTCTTTAATCGCTTAGCGTCATGCCTGAACACAATGTTTAATGTGTAACTCAAAAAGATTTTCATCATTTTTAAAAACTTTAATCGTACTATGCACACGGACATGAGTCCTGTGTGGGAAAACTTGTATTCGTACATAAGATTATAAGACTAAGCATCAGATAATATTGAAAAAACAACAGCATGCGAGATGATGTACCTGAATTGCCTATCTAATGCGCCGCGTTAACATAATTCTATTATTGAAATATTGAATTATTGAGCAGCGTAAAAGTATAAGTAACAAAAAAATATTATATAGGTATATTTTTTAATTTAAATCTAATTATAGGTATTATAATAATTAAATAAACAATAATACACATAGATGTTTCCTTATTTAGTATGTCATTATACTAATTATTATTTCAAACTTTTCAAAAATATGCTCAACACAAGAATTTATTAGGTACGTGTTATTTAAGTGGGAAAGTATTAATTTTCTAATTATTAATAATGTTTCAATCGCATGATAAAGACGACGAGAAAATTAGTTAAAAATTATTAATTAAAGAATTTGTTAGTTAGTGTATATACTATACGGAACAGTTGAGATAATGAGATACTAATAACGACACGTGTGAATATTTTTCAGTTGTTAATCTTTACAATATTATGTTATTTATACACAGCTGGCCTTCAAAAAATTTATAAAAATTAAAGAAATGTCCTGATTGAGATCGAAGTATAGTTAAGGTTCACATTTTTTTAACGATTTGTGATTTTCGTGGCTAGGAATAATATGGTTAGACATTTACATTTACATTTTTCTTTATATTTTTCACAAACAGACTTCTTTGATTAGGTTAAGGTTAGAACTTAGAATTGATAATTAATATTTTTTGATGATGCTTTAAAACTATCACTATTACATGTGTAATGTGTATGTGACACGATGAGCAAAACAACCTGCAAATGCTGTATTACATTATGACGTTTCATCATTTACTTGCTATATTATAAAAATGTAATTTTATTAATATTAATTTTTTTTTCGTGTAACGATTTACAAATTATTGACTCGTTATTTATGTCCCACTCCGCGAATTTTCTCAAGTAAACCGTAAATAGAACACAGCAACGTAGAGTACGATAATATACATTATTGGCATAGCCAGCAGTCAAGTTTGAATCGTGAAGTAGAGACTATCAAACAAGTAAACAACAGTCATCTCTAAATTTTTAAGTAACATTAAAAATTTGGTTTATTATAAGTATAATAACATTTTTTTTCAGGTTTGGACCGACGACGACGTGGGCACTATACTTTCGTTGTATTACTTCCGCGACGTCGCCATCGTTTAATGAGGTCAATATGTTACGTTTTGTTGTTTTACAAGGCGTTAGCCACAATGGCACAATAGGGGTCGACGGGCCCCGCCTACCCCATTAAAGTTGTAATTATTTGCATTTTCGTCGTTGGGGGGCTAACTGGAGTCCACCGCCTTGGGTTACTTGTATGAGTCAGTTTCCCAGGCTGAAGTCTCACGCTGACCATTATCCGTCCTTTTCCGCGATGCTGTGATCGCGCCCCCCCCCCCCCGTGGTGTCATCGTGTGGGATGAAGAACGTAGGTCGGTGACACCTTCGACGTGGCGTGGTCGCGGTGATGTCGGCTACGTTCTTCGTAATGGGCCGTCTTGAGAGATTGATCGTTCTGTCTTGGACTGGCTGTCGTCTCATCTTTGTCTGTGGCCCAAAATCTGCAGAGATTACCGACGGAGGCAGAAGCGTTGGCCTCGGTACCGGATGTACTGGTGGCGGCCCTGCAGCCGGTGTAAACGACGTGGACTTCAGCGCAGAGGATTGGTGGCAATGTGCGTTCGGCGTGTTTCACTCTAAACGGTTTTCCACTGCCGACGTCACAGTGGCGGCCCCCACGCCCGAGCAGTTATTATAAGTAGTAAACGTGTATAGTAAACGTGTCGTTCGCATTCCGATTATTTCCAACGAGTTTTTAGTCACTTCTCCTACACGCGCACACGTCATTAGTAATATTATCTAATTAACCGATATTTTCCTATATTTCACTTTTGAGAATTGAGATCCTAGTCTTCAATCTGTCAAGCTTGCAGCTGTCGGGGTTTTCAGTGTTTTCTAAACGAACTACTAATAATTGTGTTATACTATTATAGGTTATAGACTATAGTCAGGTCGATGTACTATATAATATTACTTTCCACGGACGTCATCTCTGCAGTTTTTAACAGGTCGACGCTTCCGATCTCAAACGGTTCAAATTCGTTTTGACGTCCGACACTTCTAATAACTAGAATTATTTTAATGTCTCAATCTATAATCGCTACTCATCGACCGTTTGTGATATGGTATGGATGGCGTCTGCCATATGATGTTTCAACTCTAAAAGTTTATCTCACACACTTCTAAATTATGCTGAAAATCAAATCAAAATCATTTATTACTATCCATATGATTATTGTAACATATTCGATTTTTCTTAAGTCGTTATTTGTTTCATACTTGAATATCTCTGAATGCCTGTTTCTCTAATACTTCCATATACAGTTCTAAAAAGTATGGAATTATATGGAAATACTTTTAATTAAAAAATAATACTCAATATAGTTTAATTATATGATAAACTAACCTTCTAATAGATTTTTATTGCGTTGTATTATGCACGTTTTCATTCCTCATAGAATGATAACTCCTATTTTCTGCGTCGAAAAACTCATCCGTGTCTTCCTATTAATATAAATATTAATAGGTACTTTTAAAAAGGTACTAGTTTGTATTACAGTTTACAACGTATGTATATATTTTTATGTACCATGTTATACATTACATGTATCACTAGTCCAGGGTTGGTAAAAATCAAGTTTTTTTAAAATAAACAAAAAACAGTTTTCTATGTTTTAAATATGATTTTTGTTAAATGTTTTTTTTTAATATTTTATACTGTTTTAATCTTTTGTTGTATTATTTAATATTAATTGAAACTCGTATCTACTGATTAAAAAAAAAAGCAGCACTATTAACCTGGTGGTTATCTCCAGAAAAAAATGTGTATAAGAAAATATTAACCATATCTAAAAACATTCAACCGTTGCCTCATCTGCTGGAATTAAAAGAATTTTTTCATCATTTGGAATTGTTCATTCTAATTTAAGAAATAGACTAGTTGTGGAAAAATTCTCAAAATTAGTTTCTGTTTTTAAATCATTAAATCCAAAACAATAATTGCCATTTTATTATTTTAACTTTAAAAACTAAAAAGCTAATGTTTTTACTTTTTACCTACAATATTTAAATAATTTATATTGTAAAGTCTGTGGAGTTAAAGTTGCAGCAGATAAAAAATATACAATTCAGCAACATATTACACGCGATAAACATTTACGTGGTATTCAAAAACGAAACGAGCAAACGACTTCTTTAACACAACCAATGTATTCCGAGTACGGAAATTCTAATTTTAATCTAGATTTGTGCAGGGCATTTTTAAGTGCAAATATACCGTTACATAAATTATCTCATCCAATTTTACAAAATTTTCTTGAAAACTATACAAAAAAAAAACAATTCCGGACTCATCTACATTAAGAAAAAATTACGTAAATAAATGTTACGAAGAAACTATGAATAAAATAAGAACATATGAAACATATAAAAAAATTTGGATATCAATAGATGAAACTTCAGATGCAGCTGGTCGATATGTTGCTAATGTAATAATTGGAACGTTGGAAATTGATAATCCAGGTAAAAATTTTCTTTTAAATTCCGAATGCCTGGAAAAAGCTAATCATGGAACAATCGCTAGATTTTTCGATAAATCTTTTACTTTTATGGCCTAATGGAGTGAAACGTGAAAATGTACTATTATTTGTAACCGATGCAGCTCCATACATGGTGAAAGCGGCCAGATCTTTAAAGTTATTGTATGCAAATATGGAACATTTTACGTGTTTAGCTCATGCTCTTCATAGAGTATCGGAAGAAATTAGAAAATATTAGACAAATTCATATCAAATATGAAGAAAGTATTTTTAAAAGCTCCATATCGTACTCTTATTTTTAAAACTTTTGCACCCGATATACCTTTACCACCTAACCCTGTGATAACTAGGTGGGAAACATGGATAAACGTATCTCTATATTACTGTGAACACTTGAGTTCAATCAAAAATGTTTTGAAAGAATTGAGTAGAGAAGAAGCCACTGCCATAGCTAAAGTCCAAGATTTGATCGACAATCAAACTCTAAAATGTAATTTAATTTACATAAAAACTAATTTTAGCTCATTGCCCGAGTCTATCAACCGTTTAGAAACTTCGGATTTGCCACTAAAAGACTCTATAAAAATAGTGGTCGATTTACGACGGAAAATTCAATAATCTAAAAATGAAACTGGCATAGCTATATAAAACAAATTAAAAATGGTGTTGGAGAAAAATACTGCATTTGAAACGTTAAGTAAAATATCAAAAATAATTGATGGAACTGAATCAGAGACGGCTCATTTCCCTGATGAGTTCAATATCGACGATATCACGTACATGAAATTTGCTCCGATTACTTCTGTGGATATGGAAAGAAGTTTTTCATCCTACAAAAAATTGCTAGCAGAAAATCGGAAGTCATTTGTATTTGAAAACTTGAAGGAGCTACTGATTGTCCAATGCAACAATACAATTTAAACGTAATTTTCAGAATAAAAAAAATATAAGTATATATTTTTTATTTTATAGTATTTTTTGTTGTTTATTTCAGAAAATTTCAAGCTGGCCATTACATGATAAGTCCAAACTTCAAACTTCAGTATTCATATCAAGAAAATCCTAAATTAACATTTTTTTTTTTGCTATTTTTTATAATATTATAATTTTAATAATTTTGTAGCGAAATATTAATTAATAAATAATAACTATTAATTAATAATTTATTATAATGCATTTTTATAATATTTTAAAATCATTTTTTATCTTTTGGGCATTTTTAAGGTCATTTTTTAGGTTTTTTGGGTCATTAAAATCCTAGCCCTATTAATAATACTATGGTCACTGCCTTAATCTTGTTTTAGTGGACTCATTGGGTCATAAAAATCGTGTAGTTTTTGATTTTTTTGAGTGTATTCAAATGATATTTAGTTTTGTTGAGGGAAGACCAATTCGACATTCTGTATTAGAAAAAATATCTCAACAAACAAATAATAAATTAAAAACAATAAAATCGTTATCGACAACCAGATGGGCGTGCAGATCAGAAGCTATTGAAGCAGTTGATCATAATTATGATTCTTTAGTACAGTGTCTTTCAGAAATATATAAGACTACAAAATTAGATGATGTGAGGTTAAAAGGAAATGGACTTATCCACAATTTAAAAAGTTTCAATTTATATTTATATTAACCAGAACTCAGGTTGTTAAAATCGTTACCAGAATTTGAAATTGGTAAAACTAGCAAAACTATTTATCAGTGGTTAAATAATCCGTCCATTAATAATTTATGTAATAGTTTTCAAAATATTTACAAGGTATTAACTCTTTTTGTAACAATGCCAGTCACAAGTTACTCTTGTGAGAGATCTTTTTCAAAATTAAGTCTGGTAAAAATAAAGCTGAGAAGTTGTATGACGCAAGATCGATTGGAGTCGATGATGTTACTATGTTAGTATTTGTTGAACAGGAATTGGCATCTACATTAGATCCAGAAGACATAATTAAAGAGTTCAAATATCTTAGCAATACACAACGGTGACTAGAACTTTAATTATTTTAAAATTTTGTAATTGACACATATATATTAAAAAATGTTATATTTATTATTTATACATGATTTTATTTTAATTATTTACCTACATCCATTATATTCAATCTGAAATAGGGAAAACATTTTTTTTTCATATAAGTTATAATAATGACGAATTTGAAAATAAAAAAAAATGTTCAAAAAGGGGAAGGTTAAATGGCGTTAGCCAGGTTGCACCCTCTGCGTCAAAGGTCTGGACACGCCTATGAACTGAGATAGATTTAAATATTGTTAAAAGATTAATTCTTAAATTGTTACCAACATTATTTTTTATCGTAAAAATTAGCCTATGTCCTAAATACTCCAAATAGACTATAGATTCTTCGTATTTTAATCATCTAAATAATCGGCAAGTAGTTGATATAAATTAATTTCAAAACAAATAATTGTTAGTAAATAAAAAAAATTGTCAATAGTAGAAAAAAACAAATAAAATATAAAAATATAAATTTAAATTAAAACCAAAGGAATTTGAAGACTAATAGATTGGGCCTTTTTATTCAATATGAATAAAAAAAACATTACTTAATTATCTGAACTCAAGTTTTCTTCCTAGTTAATTTTTTTTTTTTTAATAATAATATTGCTGTTTGTTTTAAATTAAAAAAAATGCCTACAAGGGATAATTATTTAAATAAACACTCAATCATTTAATGCTAAAAATTGATTTTTTTTATCAAATATTTAAATGTTTTTGAAAAGAAGATTGGCATAATTAACGAAACATCCAGGTAAAGCCGATAGTGAAGTATTATATTTATTTAAAAAAATAATTAAATAAATATATGTTTAGAAAATGGACATAGAAAGTTATATCAGACACCAAATCCATCAAGTAACAGCAAGCTAATGGATAATGAGAAGAGTACCAGGCATATTATATATTCAGACAAAAAATTAAAAATTATTATAAATAAAATAAATTTAAGCAAATTGAAAAAAATTCTTAGGTCACTACTATATTTCTAATGATCAAATAGATATAATCGACTGTATCTCTGACTATGTAATTATTATAAAATATGGCAAATATCTATAACGACAAAATAAGATTATTAGTAAAATTAAACACTACTCAACAGAATGTCTAAAGACCATTATAATGATTCATTTGTACTTGTGAAATAAAATACATTGAGATCAAGGTTTCTTATATCTAAGTAGTTTACACTGTAACTAAAAATCTAAAATATATATTAACACATATTTTCCCTAGAGACATTTTAAATTCAAATTTTGACGAAATCAGATGTTTAAATAAAAAAAAATAAAATTATTAACGAATAACAATGATAATTATTTTGTTATAATTCAAATAATAGTTTATGTAGTAGTTTGAATTATAAGCTTAATTTTATTTTACCATGGTCTATGGGTACTTACTTATTAGTTATTTTACTCTTATTGAACAGAGTATAAAATAGAGCACGTAATGATATTTTAAAATATTTAAATTCATTTTAAGCTATTACCTATTTTATACTACGAACCTATGGGTTGCATAAAATATTTGAAAATTTTCGTGAGAATCGTATTTCAATTGAAAAGAGTAAAGTCGTATCCTCGTTCAGCAATGTCTTATTGTCACATCGCTGAAGTCAGATAATATCTATAGATTTAAAGCGACTTCAATAATATACATACTTAATATAGAGTCTGAGATGTTTAGTGGTACAAATAGTCGACGATTTTTATGGGTAATTACTAATGAATATACCTACTCAATGATTTCATATAAAAAAAAATGTTGTCACTAAATGTAATAGAATAATATATTAATGCATTACATGTAATAAAATATTATTTCTCATTAATTTAACTGTCGTATTAATATCTATATAATTCTTATAACTTTATATTAAATCTTAAGTTGAATATCTAAATTTTTGTTCATAAATTCTTAAATAATATGTTTTTCCGTGTAACTTTTCTTATTGTTTATTTTGTGTTATAACTCCAATGTTCGGATTAGATAAATAGTTTTTTATCTAGATAAAGATAAAGATAAAGCAACTCTATTGTATCTAGATAGAGATAAAAGATAACTTAACTCATATTTATCTAGATAAAAAAAAAAACGATACAATTTTTTTTAAATGGGTTTTAAATTTAGGCATATTTTAGTTGGGCACTAGGAACATAATAATAATAATAATATAAATAAAAATAATTACATTATTTATAATCCATTAACTTGGTTTGAGAATCTGTATAAATATTTAAAATGCGTTTGTACAATTTCGTAATTTTTATAAATAAAAAATGTATTTAGATTAGTAAAAAAATTATCCAAGATGAACGTTTAGATACCTTGTAACTAATTATCTAGATAAGATAAAAGATGAACAAATAATTATCTAGAACTCCGAGATATATGTATAACTCCGAGTTTATTCGAATAATGAAAACTTAAATTTTTTTCTGAAATGGGTGGCATAATATTTAAAAGTGCCTAGGGGGGGGGGGTAGAGGGCAGTTGCTCAAAATATGGACCTGAGTTGATTGATATGTACCTATGTATAAATTGTGTATGTTAATATGTAATAATCAGGGCTCGGGACTTAAAGCACTTAAAATCATTTAAATAAGCGCTTGAAAACATCATTATAAGCACTCAAATAAGTATTTAAAAACTTAAATTCAAGCAAAAATATTTCAAAAAAAAAAAAAAAACAACTTTCTTTTTACATCATAAAGTAGGTACTATAGACATAATTTGTATAATTTGTATAACTGTACTAAATATAATGATTAGGAAAAGTTTCTAACTAAAAAATCCAAAAAAATAAATAAATCTTCATATTATAAAAAAATCAAACTTCACTTTCCGAGACAATTTGCATTATTATTTATATAATTTTCCGAGAGATTCTCTGAAAATTAAAATGTAAACGATATTTACAAATAGTTAAAAAAAAAAATAAGTTTATCAAATTTTACCGTCATTATTGCATTAAATGATTTAATATTAATTCTATCAAAATCAACTTTGCAGTTAAAAACCATAGAAAAGTAGAAAAACTGGTCAAAAAAGCAAAAATTATCAAAAAAACTGGAATTGACGTGTTTTTAAATACGTAAATTCCATTAATACGTATAATTAATACTCATAATAAAATTGAGATCATGATTTAATGTTGATAACCATTAAATTATTCGCAAAAAAAAATTAGAAACCGGTATACAAAACCGAAACCGAAACCAACATTTCCGAATACCGGTATTGCTAAGTTGAAACTGAAATATTTAGAAACCGGTATTGAAAACTGAAACCGAAACCAAAACCAAAATTTCTTAATACCAGTATTAAAAAATTGAAACCGAAATCGAAAAAATTAAAAACCGGTATGCAAAATCGAAACCGAAACAGAAATTATTTCAATCGGTTTCAAGCCCTGCATTAATGAATAAATATTTAGTAAATATATACAAAAAACATGTTTGGGTTATTACTCCCAGTGGAGAGGTCCCAGCCTTTGTCTAATAATTTATATTAAGTCATGTGGTCTTCGGCGTTTGAGACGCCTAACGTATTGAGAGTTATCAAGTAGTTGAATTGCTGCTGGATTGGTGTGTTTATCTAGTCTTTTCTCATGTTTTCTGGCTAAATTAGTAATCTCATCCTAGATAGAGGTCAACATCAAATCACGGTGGTTAATGTAATTTCTATCGTACCAGTATGCTGCGACAATAGTACGGAGAGCAATGTTTTAGCTACAACATGTTTTTATCTCAATATTGGACTTACTGGCACAGCCCCACAGCTGTATTCCATAGGTCCATATTGGTTTAATTATCGCTAGGTACATACAAAAGACGTTTGCATGTGAGATCTAATTCGGAGTGTCTACAGATCAGCCAATAAAGTTTCCTCAATTTCAGTTTAATTTACTTTTTTTCAGAATCGTTCTACTAAAATAAGTAAAAATATAAAACATTTAAAAATATTTATAGATATACCCAACTCAAATAATATTCAAAATATTTTTAAAATTGTAGGTTCATATTATTATGTCTTGAAAAATCTATTACAAATATTTGGTAAAAAATACATGCCTCTACAACTTATTGTTAATTTTAAAATTGTATTGATTAAAACTAAAAAATATATTTTTAAATCACATAATATCATTGTAAAACCAATACATTCATCGCTCCTATGAGAATCTAATTTATTGGTTTTTAACGATGGTACTATGTGAATATAGTGAAATATTACCGCCGATCGTAAGTCTTCTGAAACTTCATTTATAATATCCGTAATTGTAGCGACTAGCGAGTCGTCGTTCCGTATCGATAGGACCGTGGTTTCTTGTTCAAATTATTTTCAAATTCGTATGAATTTTAACTGTTTTAAAAAAAAATTATAGGTACGCACATATGTTGAACAATTATTTATAATATTGTTATATATGTTATAAAGTGACACTAAAAAAACTTTTTTTGTGTTATAACATGTAATAACACGTGATAAAAATATATAATCTATGTGTACATCTAGTACCTACCTACCTATATGTCATATTTTCCGAATCAGGTTGGTCTCTTTGAGGAATTGAAGAAGAATACCTAGTGTAATAAAAGTTGGATTTGAATTTTAAATTTTAAATTGTATTTATATACTGCATATATCTGGCTTTTTTATATTATGCTGTCAAAGAAAAGAAATGGTCGTATAAGGTCTTTGCCGCCGAAGAGAAAACTAGTGCACGGATGCGTAAAAACCTTAGATAAAGTCACCTGCCACTATCTGCGCCTGCATTCATCTAAGTAGCAATCTACCAATACTGAATCCTGCGAGAAACAACTAACATGTGACCGACTTCTTTTGACAAGCAGCAATCGGCTTGTTTTATTATTTCGACTCAATTATTTTGAGTAGGTACTTACTTAGTGTCACCTAATCCTGCTACAGTATAGTTCACAGGTAGCTGCGAGTCTGGCAAGATACCTACATATAATAAACATGTAAAAAACTATACACATTATAACAAATAACATAAATTATCACTCGGAAAAAATAAAATTGTTATCACAAATTTCTATGATTTCATTCCATTCATTTACCGAGAATTTAATTTTCTAGTAAGCACGTTAATTCTTTAATATTTAAAGATACCTATTAAGTTTTTATTTTAAACTTGATAGCATAATAAACTTATTACAATTAATATTTGTTTCTATTATATTATTTCTTATCACAAAAAACACAATGTTAACAATATTTAACTATACAAAGACATCATTAATTTGATGGAAAATTTACATTTTTTTTTAATAATTTTAATTTAAAACTTAATAATATTAATATGTCTTTAAAAATAAGACAATTTAAGTTTTTTTTTTACAAATTATAAACGAATAAATAGTTATACTATTTAGTATTTTGTTTGGATTTTAAGGCGATAGGACTTGTTCGCACCGGGCACGGTACAATAGGACAGACCGTGCGCCCGGTCAGCGTATATTTGTACATGATACTTACACACCGACCGAATTGTGTATTGTTGTGTGTCAGGTATAGCTAGTCCGTATAAACCAGTGGTGGCCAAACTACGGCCCGCCATCATTTAATATCTGGCCCGCGAAAAAAGTATAATATTTTACGTAAAAAAAAAATTAAAAATACAGTATACATTCTTCATATTTAATCCCGTATCGCCATATCGCAGCGTTTTTGTTGTTACAATGTCATTTAATAACATAAATAGCATTACTGTATCTTATATTATTTTCGTACGAATGGTACGATATGGCGATACGCGATTAAATATGAAGAATGTATACTGGATTTTTAATTTATTATACTTCTTTCGCGGGCCAGATATTAAATGATGGCGGGCCGTAGTTTGGCCACCACTGGTATAGTACATAATAGCCAATAGGTACATAATAAATAATGATTATAGTTTAAATGCCTATTCTTACTTAGTTACTTATAAAGTTCCTTGGGCATTGGATAACACTATAGTGAGTAGTGTATAATTTTAAACCAAGAGTTCTATGTTATTGATGTTTGGAAAGATTAAATCTAATTATTTAATTAAAATTAATCAGTATTCCTACTGTTACATTGTTAAATTGATATTAAGAATTTGAGATAGTAATTTATTATGTTTAACACTGTTACTAAAAAATTGTGTATGCAGAATACAACTAATTCGGGTACTAAGTACATATGTACTATGAAATATCATATTTCAAATATGCATTCTACTATGTTGAAATAGAAAAAATCTTATAGTAGCATAATTAACTTTTTTTTTATCCATAAAGACATCAACTAAATGTTGTAAAAACTTTTCATTCCTATTTCCTATGATGTTGTAACTCAGTTAGTTAATAAATGGTGTTTTCTAAATTTGAATATTTCAAAAAAAAAATTTAGGGGTAATTTTTTTTTGTCGATTTTTTGAACTTAATATCTTGACGTGATATTTTTTAGAGTCAAAATTTGATCTTGTTGATATTGTTTATAGTAATATACTACCAAACGTCAATATCTATCTAGATTTAGACAGAGTTTCTGGATTTAAATGAACGTGTGCCTAGTTTTAACAATTTAATTAGTTTACATTATATATAATAGGTATGCATGATACTTATATATTAGGTATAGATTCTATAGGATTCATGAGCGGTGGAGTTAATATTGGATTTTTGATTGTGCTAATATAAATAATTAAGTATAATAAAGTGATATCATATTATTTTTAATTGCTTATTATTATTTATTTCACGATTTTAATTGCATATTTCATCTTTTGATGTATGTTTCGATGATTCTTTGTTTTTTTAGGCATTTTAGAATTAATAAGTAATTACTATTGTAATATACTTGTAGAAATTTTTTTTTTATTTTCATAGTCCCTTATTGTTAGTATTAAAATAAATAAATAGGTTTACTCGTAGGTATAAATGATTTAACCCAAATAAAATTGGGAATTAATTTTTTTTCTTATAGATTAAAACTACCAACAAGACAGAGATATTTTAAAGAAAAGTATTTATATAGTATCTAGTGTTCCATAATCTTAAATTTATTATTTTAATTACATTTTCAGAAAATAAATGTCTATTTTGATAATTTTTGAGTGCACACTAATTTTTTTTCCTACAATATATTTAAACATTTTAGTGCATAAATCATATATTTTTGTATTTTTAAGATTTTTTAGTGCTTATTTGTTTGGGTTTTAATACATACAAATCCACGCACTATAGTAATATAGTATAATTGCCTAATTATAACCTTGAGGGTTAGTAGTTACTAGTTAGTACAGTATATTAAATGATACAAGATTGTGTACTATGCAGGGTACGATTGACTCTGGCCGGTAACTATAGGTGTGCGCAGACCCGGTTTCAGGGATAGCAAGAGATTATTTCCGAGACTAATTCGGCCCATTCTCTAAATTTAAATTTAAAACCAGCCCATAATTTACCTTTTTTTTTACTTAGGATAACAACATTTGAATTGTATTTGTAATTATATTTGTGGAAATATAATTTTACAGGGGCTAATATAGGTAATATTATTCAATTTATGACGGCCGTGGTGACCCCCAAAAAAGTTTTGTGGCAACATATAATGGTATGGGGGAATTTAACAACAATTTTTCTTAAGAAGAATTCTTCTTTAAACGTCCCAACGAAGTACGGATAATAATTTACAGATCATTCGAGAAGAATAAAGAATCGGAAATAATATATATAATAATAATTAAACTAATCTATGCAACTTTCATGAGAAGACGGACAATATGTTTACCTCTAAATTATAATTATAATATATATATATATATATATATATACACGGGAGTAGTGGCTTATCCTAAAACGGAGAGCTCAAAGGGGCCATGCTCCTATACCTATCGTCTTCATGAGGGGTGGTAATCAAATAGTATCCAGGCATCATAGAAATGCTGCTCCCTCTTTTGGATAAGTTCCGTTTTATATAATTTTAGCGTAAAATATACAGTATCTCATAACATAATAATAATATATATACGTATGAAAAACCAAATATTTGCTATGAATTGTTTTGAAAATGTTTTGATCATATTTGGGTTTAAATATCTGATCTCAAAATATTATCTAAACATAGGATGGAAAATTGACATATGATATTTGGTATAAATTGTTTTGAAAATGTTTTGATCATATATGGGTTTAAATATTTAAAGATTAAAATATTATTATTTTCAAAATGCTGTGTGGGTAATAACTAATAAGCAACAGAATGAGTTTCTTGAATTTTCATAATCATCTTTTTCAAGATACAAATCGCCCAAGGATATGCAAGCATCAGACATATTTAAATGATCATTAGATTTCCTGTATGAAGAAAAAAGCTTTTCATACAGGTCAATTCTATCTGGATTTAATTATATACATTTTTCAAAATATATTGCAGCTTTATGATAATTTTGAATGGTATTCATATACACTAAAGCCAGTTCCAAATTTAAATCAAAGTCCCTAGGCTTGAGGTCCAAACACTTTTTTTTATGTTTTAGCAGATAACTCCATATTTTCTTAAAGGCAGTATGTAACTGTTAACTTTCTTATAACAGACACATTTTCTGGTTCTAATGCTATTGCATTCAGAAATGCATTAGCGGCTTTTTGGTACTCTTTAACTTTTATTTAGACCATTCCCAACTGAAAATAAGCATTCGTCCGATCGGGGTTTGTTTCTAAGAGTTGTTTATATTTCAAAATAGATTTTTCAAACTTACCGCTCTTATAATATACATCTGTTAAATTGTATAAAGTTTCTGGACATTCTTTTGCACTGTTCTGGGCAATCTTAAATTCCTTTTTAGCCTAAAAAACTGTGCTATTGTATTCGATATTTATTAAATTCCAGTAAAAAACCTATTATACTAATCAATCTAATGTTAGTGTAAATGTTTGATACGATTTGTCGAAAACTGTTGTTTATAGTTTTTCCAGATTATTTTGAATAGTTCTGAGAATGTAATGCAGCCAATGTGTACTAACAACTAGAACAATTTAATGCCAGAAACATCCCTTCAATTTTAATATTAAAGTTTATTTTTAATGTTTAGAAATGGGACATTAAACACACCGATAATATTAATTTAACTTCATACCTACCTCAGTGGTGTAATTTTTATTTTTTTTTTTGGGGGGGGGGGGGAGGATTTGGGTGTCGTACCCCCATGGTTTTTTTTTTTAAACGTGCAAACCATATATGAATACATATTTAAATCTCTAATAAATCTCTAATACAACCAAATGATTTGAAAACATTTCTTGTTGAATTTAGGATTATGTTTGTAGATCGATCTGAACAAAAATGACTACACTGCTTTTAGTAATAAGTAACATTTACTAAACGCATGACGTACACATAAGTAATATTAAAATGTAATGCCTACAGTATGCTAAAAGTCGGCCTTATATACAAGTGACCTATTGATCTAAGTCTCACGCCACTGTTTAACAATATCCGATTCGCTAATAATTATATCACATGATATGGCGTGATTTTGTACACTATTAATACCAACAATGATGTTGTTGTTGCACAATATGATGATACGTAATACAATATTAAATTATATTCAACATACCCCCGTAATTAATATTTTATACAATAAAGAATTAATGTAATTTAAACAATGATAATTTTTCCTTTAATTTTTCAAATCTATCCTTTGGAAGTGGTTTAGTAAATATGTCTGCATATTTTTCTTCCGTCTCAATGTACTGTAGTCGAAATAAGTTTTCTTCAAACATTTCCCTGATGAAGTGGTACCTGACATCGAAGTGTTTAGTCCTTTTGTGAAACTCTGGATTTTTCAGTAGTCGAATTGCACTTTGGTTGTTCACGTATAATGTTGGTTGATCGTACTGTATATCATTGCTGATTTCTTTGACTAATCTGTTGATCCAAACCAAACCTTTGACTGCTTCGCATGCTGCGATATATTCAGCTTCTGTGGAACTGAGTGTCACTATGGATTGCCTCTGAGCTTGCCATGACACCGTAGATAGTCCTATCATGAACAGATGACCTGAAGTTGACCGTCGCGTCTCTAAGTCTCCTGCATAATCAGAATTCTACACCATGCGACTTATCAATCGGTATAGATAACTACTTCGCATCTAATAAATTAAATTTGCTAATAAGTTTATTGGCATAATTTGATTGGTGTAAATGTATCGATCCGTCTGTATACCTAATTATTTCCATTCCTAGAAAATATTCTAGATTACCTTTTGTTATCTCAAACTGTTGTTCAAGACCTTGTAATAACATATTTGTTTTTATTACGCTTCTAGACACTATCAGTCCATCATAAACAAAAATAGCTAAAATTAATGTTTCATTATTATTATGATTAAAATAAATACACGACTCCGAAGTACTTTGTTCTAGATTAAATTCTAACAGAAATTGCTTAAACCCGGAATTCCAGGACCTTGGCGATTGTTTTAGTCCATACAAACTTCTGTTTAGTTTGCATACTCATTCTGTTGAATCTCCAAATCCAATTGGTTGGCTCTTGTAAATATCTTCTTTTAAATTAGCATACAAAAATGCCGATTTTATGTCAAATAGCCTCAGCTCATAATTTTCAGCTGCTGCGATGGCTTATTTTTGTCTTTATCCATTAACAACTAAACGAGCCTTGAAACGATCATTATGTTGAATTTTAAACACCCAAGAATTATTTAACACATTGACTCCGACTTTTTCGACAATAACCGACTGGTCATCGTCATGCACCCACATCCGCCTCCACCAGCAGCAGTTGAACTTGATCGCGTGCCTTCGTTCAGACCAAATCGTCCGCCTTCCTGAGCTGGGCCTGTATGGCGGCAAACGTCTTGCCCTTGGTCTCGGGAAGTCACAGGAGGCAGATGACTATAGATGTGAGGCCGAACAGCGCCGATATCAGATAGCTGTGGTACATGCCACCGTCGTCGGCCAGCACGGGGTAAATCTTGAGGGCCAGAAACATCGTGACGATAAGCGTGATAGTGTTAACCCCGTACGCCGGGTGTAATCCAGGTAGATGCCGACCACGCACACGTATACTAGGGTTAGCCACCCATTGTCCGTGGAAAATACTTCAGAGGTTCTTCAAAATGTTAGTATCCTAAAAAAAAATATTATAATAATTTAAAATCGTTATTTTTTTGTTATCAGGAAAAACATAAAAGTACGCGAATACGGCCATTTTGAACACAAGGTACGAAGCGCACGACACAATCATCACTCGGGCGGCCAACACGGTGGACGGCAGGGCCGAGAACAGCACAGAGCAGGCGAACACCAGTGACAGCCGGTTCTGCATAACGTACAAGTGCGGGGACTCGTGAATGGTAGGGGTTCTTGAGCCGCGTGTAATCCAGGTACATGCCGGCCGCGCCCACGTACACTATACTTAGCCACCTGGAATGCACTTGATGAAAACAGGTTCTTCAGGTTATCCTAAAAAATATATAATAATAATTTTAAATCGTTTTTTTTTTTTTTTATCAGGAAAAACTAACTTGGCCATCCGGTAAATTTGATGGTGTCCACCTCAACCTATCTGGTGCAATGTGAACCTGTTTTAGTTCAATTTTCTTCTTTATGTGAGAATCTACATTATTTCAGTCTATACATATTGTCATTTCATTATAGATTTCCACAACCATGTACAGAGATTTGAAAGTGTCTATAATATCTTGTCTCATTAAACCTAAAATAAAATTGTTATTTATGTTATGATTGTCTCACAAATTTCTTATTAAAAAGTTTCAAATTAAATGTTTTTAAATTACCAGTTTTACTGCTAATATCATTGATGCATATTTTGTCAATGCCTCTATGTTGATGCAAATATTGTAGAATGACACTTTTCCAATAGGCATCGTATGTAATTTTACCTAAACCGGAAAGAGATTTTTCTGGAGTTCCCGGTTGATTTTCAATTCTAGATAGAAGATAACCTGAAAAGATAAACTAGATGTTATATATGCTAAAACGCCTAGGTCCATATATATAGTTTTCACTTACTGAATTCGATGAGAATTCGTCCATACCCTTGTCTTTGGTACTGTGGCATGATTACGATACAAGCCACATTAAAATGTTCTTCATTTTGTTTTAGTTTTGAAAAATAACCAACCAAATGACAGCCCTTAACATGTTAAATTGAACATTATTACAATATAATTATGGTGGACTACTACAAAAACACTAAAAATTGAATTACCGTCTTGCGACGGTATGGACAGAAGTGAAACTTCTACTAATAAATTTAGAATATTGGCTTGTATTAAAATTTAAAGCTGGGTGGACTTATTTGAACGTATTTATATAGGTACACTTACAAAACCGTCGTTTTTCGTCACAATGTAAAATAAGAACGGTTCAACGCCAAAGTCCAGAGTTTTTAGGTCCAAAAATAATTTTCCCAATCGACATAGTGTTTCGCAATACGTTTTGTCTACTTTACCGTCAACCTGTTTGAAAAAAAAATAAACAATTGTATAGTTTACCTCCCATGAATTTTTTAATAAAATTAATTTACTTCAAAAACGCTTAAATCTCCACTTTGGTAGATTTCTGTGCCTGGTGGTGTTTTCCAATTACAGTTTCGCATATGTCTTCTAAAATCGATTGACATTTAGTGTATTTTAAACAAAATTCACAAAATATTAATCTCGGAGAATTCTCCTCCTGTGGAAATGGACATGAATAACAAGTCTCCACTTCAAATTTTCCAAATTGTATTACACACGGATATCGTACTGGAGTTTGAATTGTACTCTACAATGTCAATTATAATAATATAAAACTTCATGTTATATTAAAATAAAATAAATAATTTAAATTTTGCATTCTTTTCCAGAGTTCTACTCCGCTTACATATATTGATATCATCGTTTACAACTTCAGATGGTAAGTCAGATGCCACAGGTCGGATTTTCAGAACTGAAAATTCTATTTAATATTTATTACTAAGACTAGTTAGTAAGCCAAAAAAGTTAAGTACAGCAGAAATAGACAGTAATATAAATTGTTAAAGCCTAAAGGACATGACAGAACACATATCAATACTGTTTATAAATACAACATACACCAGCAATCTCGCTTAATAATAATATTATATCCTTATTTATCCTGTAATTTGATGAACAATTTCTAGTGTGTCTAAAAGAGCAATGAAGTTTTATATATATGTTTACTGCTTATGTATATTTTTCATTTTATATGGTTTTCCTTATAAATAATATAAACTAACCTATTTATGAATTTATGATAAACTTACACTTTTTTAAGACGTATTTATACGTCATTGTTAAATATATGGCTTTTAAATTATTAAAATCATAAAAGTGTGACGTAAATATCATTCACTAGTCATAATAGCTTCGAAATTGGTATTTATTTATTTTTAAATTTTCCATTCGTAATCTGCTCTCTGAGTACTATGGGTACTTGGTATCTATACATAGTTAGAGCATTATAAGTGCAGCATTTGGCTTAAATAATTTTGATTTCTCCTTGGAGATAGCAGTGTCCCACCGGCCCACCGTACACTACCTCTAATTGGCTGATGTGTTGTGGAGGGGAGGGTGAGAAGTAAAGAGAGACATTACCGTCTATCACGTTGATACGTTGAACCCACAATGAAAAGTTTTTCACGCTTTGCCTATTAAAATTACAATATATTAATAAATACCTACTGAAAGAAATAATAATTTATCTTTATTACTTTTTTAAATGTTCTTTCGCTAGCATCAGTCTGTACCCTTTTCCTTTTTATCCCGGTAGCTCTAGGTAGTGAACAGAGGACCGTACTGTCTTCCTTGAAATCGGGTATTAGATACATCGTTCCTTTAATGGGTGGTTTTCCATACTTTCTCTGTAAAAATTACGATATATTAATAAATACTGAAATTATAATAATTGACATTTATTACTTTTTTTACGTAAAGAGCCGAGGTGACATTAATGTCTTCTGTGACATCACGTGCGTACATCGATCCTTTGATACATGGTTTTCCAAACTTTCCCAGTAAAAATAATAATATATTAATAAACACCGAATGAAATAATAATTGTCCTTTGTTACTTTTTTACACTTTTGGTCACTATCCTCAGGCGGTAGACTCTTTCTTTTTTCACCGGCTCTAGAAGTGAGAGGGAGGTTGTTTTAATTTTATTTGAGTCTACTTTAAGCAATCGTGCTTTCCTTCCTGGAGCATGTTTTAAGATAAACATTAAAAACCAACCAAATAAGCGCTAAAAAATCTTAAATATACATAAATATATTACGCAATTAAATGTTAATTAATAATTATGCATAAAAATATTAGCAAAAAATTTTATAACCAGATTCACTTTTACACCAGAAATGATACCTATATGTACAAAATATAAGTTGAACATCGAAGCATTATTTTGACTACATTTATCTATTGGTTATATTAGATGATATATTTACTTATCGAGGTACATATTATTTAAATCATATTCAATTACCATGAATTATATTTATTATTTTTTACTAATTTTTTCTATTTAGAAATCTTAGTAAATTTATATATATATAATTATTTGTATCTTATCTATATTAAATGTTTTTTTATCTATTCCCAACATTGCATAAACCATTGTAAAATCAATACAATCCTCGCTTTGGTTAGGCTCTAAAATAGTTTAGCTCTAATATCGTATAGATATTTGTATATTTTTTTTATATGTCTCGGGTCGTTGACGTGTATTAGGCGTATACAGTTAAGTTAATGAAAAGCCAAAAGTAACTAGTTATGTTAAAAAGTTAAAATAAAATTAACTTTTTAACTTATTTTTAACTTTTTAACTCGTTAATGCCCAGCCTTGCAAATTATATTATTAAATATTAATTATAATAAACAAAAATAATTTATTTATATAGGTAGGGACTTTATACAAATATGTAATGTATTATGTTTGAGACCACTCACATAAGAAGTATTTTAAAGAGTGTGTATTGTCACTATATTTAATTAAAATAATAAATAATGAAATAATATATGAAAAAGGATATTATTATCTTAATATTTATTAAATATAACATTTTAAGAATTCATTTTATCTTGTCTATCTATTTCAATTACTACTCCTTGCTCAGAATTGGTAACAGCTTGTTGCGGCTGTACTTGAGCTTGTGGTTTTAAATCAATTACAGCAACTGGTTGTATAGCATTAGCGACCGGTGCCCTCATTTTCTTCTTTATCATTTTTTTGGTGGTTTTCTTCATTGTCACTTAATGGCAAATCGACAAATCTTAAGTTTTCTTTTTCTTGGTGTTTGACAGTTTCAGAGTTAAGTTCTACATTCATATCAACGGATTTTTCATCGTCGCTATCTAAATCCACAGAATCAATAGGTTTTAATCTTGCATCAGGAGTACTATTTGTGGTTTTCGTCTCTTTCTTTTCTTCATAAACTATCCATGTGCCATCAGCTAAAATTTCAATTTCCTTACTGCAGTCTTTTAATAATGGACTAGACACAACTTCCAAAAAATAGTTTTCTATTTGTAAGTCATCGTACAAACACTGTTTACTACATGTAGGGCATATCCATGTAGGATTTTTTTCGTTCATTAAAATAAATGTACAAGCATCAAAACATTGCAAATGATCACAATGTATTGATTTTGCAGGTATATTCATTCTCTTGTTACCCAATGGACACACCAAGGAAAATCGATAAGATGTAGTGGCTAAATCTGGATCCACATCTGCTAACTTTTTAATAATATAGTTTTTTGTCTGTTCTGAACTCCTACCTCCTTTATCTTGAAGTCTTTGTATCAAGGTTTCTGAAGTTAATCTTTTTACCACATACATAGACATAACGTAATTTTCTCCATCAGGGATCCAATTTATATGGATCGTTGGAGTGATTGGAGAAAGTTTGACAAGTTCAGTGCAATTTATAGGTCTTGGAGATCGTCTTGATGGAGCTCCTGGCCGAGTATTAGGAGCAATAGGTGGTAATGGACATGTTTTCGCACCAAGCCGAATGTGTAGTCCAAGAGGCATAACATCTGTTACCTCATTACTCATAGGTTCCTGTAACTGACTAATTCGAATCTGGAACTGATAAATATAATCATTTTTTCCTGGAGAAACATCACGATTCAGGGAAACAAGATTGATGTGCTCGTATGACACAAAAAGTTTGAATTCTGATTCTTTCATACCTAAATAAATAAGATACTTATTACAAATATAACTATCTTAAGATAAAGAACAAAATATATTGCTACCTGTAGGAAAGTTGTTTAATGTACATCGGTCTGTACCAGCTAGAAAAGTTGGCTTAAGAACTTCGCCAAATACCTCATAAAATGGTAACTTTTTAAACTTGATTTGGGCTACAGTTTCAGGAGATGATAGATAATATAGTTCAGATATTTTTGATACATATGCCGCTTGGTTAATGCCAGTTGGTCTAGTTATTAATAATTCAAGTGCCAGATCTTTTAATTCATGTGTTCGTCCTGAATTATTTTGACCAAAAGCTCCCAATAATGTTTGTAAGTCGTTAATCCGGAATTTAGCCAGCATATTTTTATAACGTTCATCACGGTTTGTCCTCATTGTCACTAAAAAAATAAATGAATAATTTAATTAGTTGTTTTTTATAAAGTAAATGTATAGTTATATATAGTTACAATTATCACATAATAAAAATAAATATATATTATCATCTTTAAAATAGAATATGTATGGATTATTATGTCACCTTAAAAGTGAAGTACATGGTGAAATAATGTTCAGGGGTACATATTTAGCATTATTAATCTACTGTTGCGCGAATAAAAAATATATATAAGGTGATTCATCGTTAAAGTACCTATCAATTCAGTAACTAGAAACCTTTTAAATATAAAATTGTAAAATAGGATTTTCCTGATTAAGGTAAAATCATAGTTAATACATAAATGTCTCATAATCATCCAATATACATAGTTGAATAATTAATATATAACATACCAAAAATAAGGAATTCATTGTTTAAATTTTTATTAACAATTGAAATGATCCACATATATTTTCGACCAAGACTATTGTCAATCAATTTCGAAATAAAATATATATTGTGATAAGTAGGTATATTAGAATGAATATAGTATAAATACATTTACATATCTAGTTATTAACAGTATTTTTGTGTTGTATTATTGTTTTTTTAATAATTCAGTTTTCTATCCTGGGGAGAGTATTTAGAAAAAACGTACAAAAGATAACATGATGACGATCACTAATATGACGAACGGCGAACAGTGCAATCACAACAGTTTATAGACTTGTCTAAACAGAAATTAAATTTAATAAATAGACTTAGACGTTTACGGTTATTAAAAGTATGTCTACTTGGAATTATAGTAATAATCGTCTAAAAACACAATAATATAAAGTACAGCCACACAACACTCAGAGCCTATATATGAGATTCTCTAACACAGATAAACACACTGGTATGTTCCCAACTTGGTTCTGCAGTGCTACGTCGTCTGCTTGTTGATGTCATGTGATCCATCACAAAACGCAGATAGGTGTACGTCTTAATTAAAAATAAATATGGTACTAATAACTATACTTAATTAATAATAAGAACATGCATGCAGTTGAGATTATATTAGTGTATTTAGCCGTGTCGTCTACCACGCTACTTATACTCACTATACGAAAACGACGAGGTGGTGATCCACAGATGTCGTCAAAACTTAAAAGCACGGACTATGGTTCCAGATCCCAGTACTCCAGTCCGCTATAAGGTATTAAAGTCCAGCGAAGTAAACAAGTAAGGATAAAGAAAATTATAAGACAATAAATTACACATTGGAAATTTGGAAATTCGTATGTGGATAAAATATATTAATATAGGTTATTGGCGATTGAAAGTGATAAGATGTAACAGGGACGCTGTGTATACAACAATAAGAACGCCATTGGTCCATGATCCGTGTTAGCGGCTGACGTGGCCGCGTGTGCAGCGCGTTCAATCTCCAAGAGCGGTATAAACCATATTATGTCAAACCATGGTTATATACTATTGGCGGCAATTTTGACCTGTTGCGTTTTCTGATACTTATTTATTTCGTTTAATATAATAGATTACGACAAAAGCTTTTAATTTATTATTCATACATTTTGATGATACAGAAACATCAGGAAGGATGTACTATGTACAGTTCCCGTAAGTCCTGTACATCCATATAATCATTCATCAGTGTTGTTAAATATACAATTATGGCTTGTTATATTTTATAGGTAGGTAGGTGTACCTTGTTTTATGATAGCAGTATTAAACATTGCTTGATAGTGTGTGTATTAGAGTATGGTATACATAGTGATGTACTATAAATTATACTATACACATTTGAGATGGTTTAAAATTGAAATTCCTTCTTTAAAAAAAAATGGTCAATTGAAATTACATACAAAATTTAAACTTATTACTCAACGATATCCCATTTAAAAATTGAATCTTACAAATAAAAATTGGAGATAGAAGAAAAGAGAAAAGCAATAGTCAATGGGAAATGAGAATAAAGTACCTATACCTAATTAATAACATTTTTGCAGCAACAACTATTGCAGTATAAAAGGAATGCATAGGAAAAAAAGGCAACAGAAAAAAAACTAATGAAAATGCCTTGAGTATACTCTGTAGTAATATCGAGATATTATTTTTCAACATTATAAGAAATTTATGATATGATAATATAATATTTGGATTGGATTATTACAGACGACCGGATATTTTTGGCGACCCTCTGTATAGAGGTTACTAATTTAAATCCAATTGAAGTAATCAGCATCTACTTGACAGGAAAGTTATCTTTATAAAATATTTTGATATTGACAGCTAGCAAACATTAATTTAATGCAATTTTCAATGCATTTAATTGAATTTTTTCGGCGTATCCAAATTTGGTCTCAGTTACAATTATTACTAGGGTGTAATCTACTAGTTTGGAGTTGGGACTTCGTTTTTTCTGGTACCTTATCCCCACACTATAGTTAGGTTCCGTGTTTTTCAAGGTCAGTATTACATTAAATGGGTTCCATACATTTTTCGATGATTACCTACTACTTACACTATACCAACATTTTCCTTCCTATTTTAACAACTTCGGACTGTCTAATTTGTGTCGTAATTCATGGCTACATTAACCAGTTTTCCGGTAATTGCAAAATCATAATTTATAATATAATTCATTTCTCTACGGTTCAACGCCAATATGGCACCTATAGCCTACCTATTTAAACGTTTCAGGAGCTTTGCATTACATTTCCATGGCTAAAAAGAAGTTTTGAAAGCGAAAGAGTATCTGGAATAGAAACTTGAAACTCTGAAACTAAGTTTATATAGGAGGGCTATTTTATCAAGATTTGAACTTTAAATGCTTATAAAAAAAACTGTGACTAAGGTTTTTTAATATTTTTCAAATGTCATTTTAACAATATAGTAGGAGCCTTATATTTAATTTTCAAGCCTTTTTAATCAAAAAAAAGTTTTATTGACATCCATAGAAAAAAAACAAAAAAAATTGGAAACTGAAAATATCCGTATACAGTTCAAAACAAGTGAAAATATTTTGAAAATGTTATGGTGTATAGCAAATGATAATATAAACATTCAGTAAAAATTGCATGTACCTACGGTTATTTGTTTTAGAATTACAACAAAAACCGAAATTAAATTTATCGAAAACCAACTTTGCGTAAAAATTCCCGGTTTTTTTTTTTTGTTTTTCTCGGCGCTTTTGAAAATAACTGGGAATTTTAAATGTTGACCTCCGGAATGCATCAACTAGATTCACTTTGCCATCGAACAAGATACAACCTACTCTCTAGGTAAGATTGATACTAATTACTAACTGTGTATTAGCATTGATTATAAATATTAATTATATATATTTCTTATATTTATTTATATTTTATTTGAATTTATAACCAATGGTATTAGGTAGGTTTATATAATATAATATTTCAACCTAACGAATTCGGTTGTATGATAATCGTTGGCCTCATTATTTTTGTTTTATATTAAAGACGTTTGTGTAATTAAGACAATGAAGTGATATGAGACATTTGAATTTTTTTCTACCAAAAAGTGTAACCATTCGACTATTAGAATGTAAAATTATAAAAATAGATAGGTCATAAATGCAAAGATTCAAGGTGATGGAATTCTTTTCTAATACCATCCACTTTTATCATCTAGTATATCTATATAGTATCAAGTCTCTCATGACCACGATGTTGATTATCTATATCGTGGAGATAAACAAAGAAAAGTTTAAATTGATAGCATATTGCATTCATTTGTCATTTTTATGATAATAAATATTGAATATACTACGTTTACATGCACAATTAAAGTCAGTTTAAATAATCAATAAAAACCAGCATACACCAGTGACACTTATGCGAAAATTATTTACAGTGATGCTCGCGTTGCAACTCGCTCGTTACGCTGCGCTTGGAAAAGAAACGAAAATATCCCCCAACTTGTTGTGCAACACTGCCACAAATTGGTTACAGGTTAACCGCGGTAGGTTAACATACTTATCATTTTTGGACAAGTGCTTATCACTCCTTCACAGTTGTCTATAACTTGATCGATCACTAATTTATCGGTTTTAGTTTTTTAACTAATATTATATTAGTATTATTATTATTATTACATCTCACCCAATTATAAACAGTTACTATTATGGATACGTGGACTGCAGATATTTGGAACGGTGATGAAGCGAAATGCAAAAGAATTCTGAATGAACCAGGAAATTGGGAGAAGGTAATGGAAATTGATTGGTTGTCGATCTGTAAAATATGTATACCTGAATTTATTAATGAAAACGAAGTACATGCTTTTTTTTTTATATCCATTTGTAAAAGTTTCCATCATCATTAAACATAGCAATTGAACTCTGGCCACAGATACTCTGTTACAAAAGAGAATAGACCAGATTAACCTTTTTCATCTTTAACCAGTCACTATACCTATATTGTTGTGTGCCTGCCGGACGGAAACCGGTGGCCGCCTGGTGTATTATCTTTTGGAACTGAGTATAGGAGCATTTGATGATATATAAATATAGAGTTATGCTTTTGACTCGTGACATGAGTTTATGATTGACGCGAACAGAAACATGAATAATCTTTATAAAATATATTGTTTTATTTCAATTTTAATGTTGGTTACATGCACTTGTTGGGGCAAATAAATAATAGTTGGAAAAATGACAGAGCAGTTACCTACCCAGGTAATAATCTCTCATTATTTAGTGTTTAAAATCAACAAATAACTGAAATGACTATGCAAAAGTCTTGACCATCAAGAATTGGTTTTGTAAGAATAGTGAGAATATTGTTTTAATAATTCTATGACGATACTTATTGACTTTTAATTTAAACTATCATTTTACAAACATGACTAGTCTGCTTTTTACCTAATATGTTTTAATCATAGGTAATTTAAAATTTGATTGTTCCTTGATGTCCGTTTATAATTATTATGCCACTTTTACGTTAGTTATGTTTAACACACATTTATTTTATAGCAAAAATCTTATAAAAATAATTTTAATTTTTAGGTACCTTTATTATTTGATGATAAATTAGTACTTGGAACCTTTGTACGATTTAAAGGAATGATACAAGATATGTTAAATCCAGAATATTATAGTAGCAATTTTATAATTATCAACTCTGAGAATGATGAATTTACTTTGCGTCAAGCAAAATATCATAGCAGTGCTAAAAACCTTAAAGTAAGAATAATGATTTACAAAAATGAATTACACATTTGTCATGAAATTTATTCATTTTTTAGCCTGGAGAAGAAGTTGTATTTGGAGATACATTGATGGAACGAAAAATTGTTGCCTGTATTCCAATTCCAGGATTGAATGAATGGGCCAAAGATGTAACTAATATAAACCAAAATGCGGAAGCTCAATTGTATGTTAATTATTAAATACTAGGTATAATCTGTTTTAAGAAAGAAAGGTACTGTTTCGGCTTATAGACTAAGGACCACAACCCGCCTACCAGGTTGTCGAAGTATGGCGCGTACTCTATTATTACCCACGTATGACATGTTTTCGTCAAGACACGTTACCTTTCTTTTGTGACACAGAATATACTTACAAAATTATTTATATTAAATTATTATTAAAATATAACATATTGATTTAGAGAAGAAAATATAAATAAAAGTATTCGTCTTGATCCAGCATGTCAAAAATACACTCAGGAAATATTTATTTTTGTAAGTATTAATTTTGTGTTTTTGTCATACATTTTATCATTATAATATTATTAGTTTAAACATTTAAATATCTAGGTATACCCTGAAGATATTAATACCAATGTATTAAAGTTAAATCAAATAGTAGAAGTTGTAGGATTTCTTGACCGACGTACAATTCAAGAGGACAATGGAGATTTAGAAGAACAATCTTCAATAGGTAAAGAAACACATTGTATTCATGCTGTTCAATTGAAACTACTAAAAAACTTAATTCCAGATAATGAAGAAACGTGTAAGTCAAATGTTTTGTTTTCATATTTAAATTATGAAATTTGTATGTGTAACTAATAATTATTATAATGTTAATACATTTATAAAACAGATAAATCGATTGGAATGATGCACCAAACATTCACGCAGAGCTAAAATTTATATTAACTCAAGCATCATTGGGAGACTCTTTAGTGGCTGACTATTTATTATTTTATCTTGTATCTACCATGTATGTACAATTAATGTTAAATACTACAAAATGTTTCCATTTGATTTTCACATGAGCACTGATACTATTTATATATATTTATTCAATATTTTTTATAGTTATAATAGACAATACAATTCCGTTCCTGGAAAATTGTCATTAAACATTCGTGGTATTCCTCATAGTATTGGACAGAGCTACACAAAACATTTGTACTCACTGATATCTAACTTAGTAGTAAAAAGTGAGTATTTACCAATCCAAATACACACAATGAACAATATGGATATCATTCCAAGGTAATATAAATTGTATAACCTACCTATACAAAATATTAAGAAAGTTTTAAAATATATTTATGCATATTATGTGCTTCCAAACTTACTAGACATTATATTATTGATACTTACTATGATAATAATAAATAATATAGTATTAGTATTAATAAGTATTTGTTATTAGTCAATCGCTAGAGCTTCTATTAATTACTTGAGAGTTAGCATGTATTTTGTAATTCAGTAGTTCTCAGCCAGTGTTCACTGAATATACTATTTAAACAATTTTTCTTAACCTCCCTTTAATGAATAAGTTATAAAATGCTAAAGATAATAAAAATTGTATTTTGTTTCAGAAAATGTTATACTTCCAATAGACTGCAGAATGGATTTTTACAATTGTCAGATAGGACACATTTGGTCTTGGATGAAACAGATTTACAGCCAGGAAATTTGGATAGTAAAGGTATTTCAATATGTTTGTATATATAAATTATTTTAGCTTAATAATTACAGAATATTATTTTATGTTTAAAAACATATTTTTGTGGATCTATGCAACTAAAGTAAGAAACATTATAATACATTTTAGTGTACATTTCCATATAAAAATTTGAATAAGTAATCTGTCATGTCTACTGTAATTTAGGAGGTATTTTATTGAAAATCACAAATTATTATTTAAATTTAAAAAGAACTCCACTTAGTCATTTGAAGACAAACATTTATTTTTACGGAAACAAAATCAGAATATCTTAGGTCCTAAGATTTTGTCACATATTTAGTCTCTAGTAAACTATCTATATAAGTATTAGTATACATTAATTAATATTACTGTTTGTATGTTTTCAGTTTTTATAAATTTTTTATCATGATTTTTTTTAGGAATGCTAAATCTTGTAGCTCTAGAAAATATAATTTCCAACCAAAAAATGAAGTATGATTTCACTTATTATAGGATGGACTATGAAACCCAAATACCAACACTTACATTATCAATTGGAAAATCTCTTCTACCTGTAACTTAATTAGTTAGTAATAGTTTTAAAATGAATAATTCACAACTATATATATAATTTCAGTGTGATATTGATATTGTACTGAAACCAGACCCATCTTGTTCTGATGTCGAAGCGACAATGCAATCAGTACATGACTACCTAAAAATTCAGTTACCTCTTTTGGACAAATTGAGAAAATATATTGCAATAATTTCAACATTTCCTTTTAAATATGAACAGGATATTTTACAAGTAAGTCACCAAATATTAAGTTATTGTGAATTAATAATATAATTAATTAATCCACTTTTATTTTTTATTTAGGTGCTTCATAATGATTTTGTAGAGATGCTAATAGTTGATCCCAATAATGTTTCTGGTGATGAAATGCATATTTTTTTGATGATTTCAAAGTAAGTTTTGAAACTTCTAACTTATATTTAGATAGTTGATGTTTGCTTACTTTCAATTATATTATTTTATAGATTAGTTACCTTATGTTCTGGAAAGAATGAATTTGATAATGCAATTTGGGAGAGCGTAAAATCATTGGAAAATCAACGCAAGTTAAGAAATAAAGAAATTATACATTGAACGTATAAATAAGTATTGAAATATTTAAATGTTTAATATATTCAGGTCTAAAAACACAACTGGTTAACATTTTTAAATATTCAATCTAATGATTTGTATTATATAAACAGATACACATCATAAATAATATACTGATAAATACATTATTTATAATTATTACAATAAAAAATAATTCATAAAAATATGGATTGAATGATCAAAAATGTATCTTTATTATTTCAAATTTTTGGAACGGATATGTAAGACTGCTCTATTATCTTGTCCTTTTCCAGATACACATTTTAATTCTCTATAAGTCTTCTTGTGTTGATACCAGCATATTTCTATTTCTTATGTTAGAACAATATGGTTCGTTTGCTGTTTTTTCCCTTTCAATCATGCTTTCTAATGATTTTATGGTTTAGATTTAATAAAAAACTGTTGTGTTCTGCTTTTTTATTTTTATGAATAATTGATTAGTAAATTGATCTGATTTGATATAATATTATTATAAATATAGCAGTTGTGTTTATTACTAATTTAAAATTCACAAAAAAATATAATGTTAAGGAGTGTCTTCTTTAGGAGGCATAATATGTCCATATTTAAATGTCAGTCTTAATTCACCAATCTCAGTTATAGAAACATCAGGAATCCATTCGATAGTAAATGGTATTGGTACTCTTTGATGTTCATTAACAATTCCTTCAACACAAAAAGTTGTTTAAAATGTTTTTCTATAAATAGGTCTTCTTACATTTACTAAAATGCATATAATTGTAATTACTAATTTTAATGTACTAACCAATTTTTAGAAATGTTTTCAAATCATTTGGTTGTATTAGTTGATGAGATTTATCTGTTGGTGTGATATAGTCATTCTTTTCACGCTCAAAAGCATACGATGTTCCATCTTTGTTTCTGATGAAACTGCGACTAATACTAAGAGGTACTAAAGGTGTTTCAAAAATATTCTTCACTATCATTATATTAGTAATATGCCAAGTATGTTTTGTAAATATTCCTAAAGGCAATGAGTCACGCTTCACAAACACCGAATTATAATTTTTTTTTGAGAAGCCACACACATACGTTCTCGCAAACAATCAAAAAACATCTGTAATACAAAACTTCTATTTATATTTTTTGTGTAAAAAAAGAAAGCTTTTGAAATTAATTTTATCATTTAGCTGTGTAAGAAAATTTTATCCTCAATTCCTTCTTTAATATCAGTCATATCAAAAATGTATTACTTACTTTATGAATGTCAAACACCTTTTTTGGAAATTTATAATGCATTTCTTGATTGATGCGTTCTGTAATAGAAGACATCCATTTTTCGAAATGTTATACCGGATTTAGATTTATGAACTGTGGTTCTTCGTGATCTAAGCGTAAAAATTATTTTTAAATTCAAGTGTAAGTTTCAATACACTAAAATAAAATAATATTAATATCATACAGCTTTTTTTCTTTAAACTCTAGTTGTTTTGAGGTTTTTTAGATCTTTTCTAAAAAATAAGGTATATATTTTTTATACAACTTAATAAGTAATTCAAAATTTCAAATGTCTATAAATTGGTGAAAAAGAGTCAAAATATTTTGAACATTTCATTATGTAGGTACTTACAGACAATTATAATGTTTTATTACAATCTTTTGGTGAAAATTTAAAGTATCTGTTTGTAGTTAATTGTTGAATTATTATTAAAACAAAATATAGAAAATCGTTTGAATGGACATTATTAATTAACGTTCGAATATCCATCGTAAAAAATTGAATTTCAAATACACACATTTGGCTTATTGAATAAAATGCTTGGAAATATATTTTTTCCATATTATAGTATGTTATTGTACTTGATTAATTTCGTATATAGATATTTTGTATTATTTTTTTGTTTTATTTATCGTTAGATTTAATAAAAAACTGTTGTGTGTTCTGCTTTTTTATTTTATGAATAATTGATTAGTAAATTGATCTGATTAAATTGTTCTAGTTGTTAGTACACATTGGCTGCATTACATTCTCAGAACTATTCAAAATAATCTGGAAAAACTATAAACAACAGTTTTCGACAAATCGTATCAAACATTTACACTAACATTAGATTGATTAGTATAATAGGTTTTTTACTGGAATTAATAAATATCGAATACAATAGCACAGTTTTTTAGGCTAAAAAGGAATTTAAGATTGCCCAGAACTACTATATTCTCTGAAAGTTTACCCACTTTTAGTTTCTTGTGCTCACAGAGTATGGTGAAATTATTGTGACAATACAGTTCACTGCAGTTTTACAGTTTCACGTCACGAAACACCACGGTGTATACATAGTAAACTAAATTGTCAGAATATTTTACCAAATTCTGTGCGCGCCAAAGAAATAAAGGAGATAAGCTTACAGGGAATAGAGTATATAAGTTTTGATAGTAATTAATAAGTACTAACTATAGTAACTATTAGTTGGAATTATGCACATGATCAACAGTTATCATTGATATTATATTAATATGGAATATATTTATAAGTGATTATACTAAAACTTCTTAAATAGTCTATAGTAAGTTGATCGTGGTTTTAAATGTATTATGTGAAACATCAGGTGGGGAAATCTTGACGGTATAATATATTAGCAAAAGTTCAATAATAACAATTAATCCGTGTTGCTGATAATAATTGGTAAAGTTATACCAATATTATAAAGCTAAATAGGTTGTTTGGTTGACCGCGCTAAACTCAGGAAGTTACTCCTATGAATTGAAAAATATTATTATGACCTTATATTATAATCTTTAGACCTAATATCCAGGCACTGATACTAGGGCTCGTAGCGCTAGTAGGGCACGGCTACCGGTATTTCTTATAAAATTATTTTATAGATGTTCAATGTTCATATTCATTCATTAATCATTAAAATAAAATCATTAATTAGTTACTTTTTTATATGAATTGTTATTTTGGTATATTCAATTTAATGCATTGCTGTGAAGTAAGTAAACAAATCATAAAAATTAAATTGTTAATAAATAATACAACTTTTACAAATTAAGATAGACTTTAATTTTTAAAAAAACAAATCAGGTACATAACTAATGGTATTGGTACTTTTTGATGTTCATTGACAATACCTTCAAAACAAAGAGCTCTTTAAAAGGTTTTTAAATATTTTAATTATAATAAATAATTATGAAATAGAAGTACCTAAGATAAATATAAAATATATTTATAAGTGATTATACGAAAACTTCATAAATAGCCTATAGTAAGTTGATCATGATTTTATAAACCCGGTACTGTATAGGTGCTAATGCATATTTTATTTAATACTTGAAAGCGTGTTGATTCAGGCATGTAAATATATTATGTTATAAATTTATAATTCTTTGTTGATTTTCATAACAGCTATATACCATGCTTCCGTATTATTATTTGCTAACATTATATTACATACAAATTGTATTATTAAATATTAATTATACTAAACAAATATAATTTATTTATATATGTAGGGGCTTTATGTAAATATGTAATGTATTATGCAAGCCTGGGCAAGTTAATGATATTTTTTAACTGAGTTAAGTTTAGTTGATATACAGCATTTTATAAAGTTAAAAGTTAACAGTTAACCTATTTTTTTTTAACTCAGTTTCGTTAAAAGTTATATGAACATTTTTATTTAACTTATTATTAAGTTAATTTTTTTATTTATGTATTTATTAATTATTATTATTACAATATGTTTGTATGCCGCAGTATGGTATATGGTATAATTTTATATATACAATACAACCAAATGCCTATGACTTCATGTATAATTAAATCATTTTTCTTGAATAATTCTGGTAAATGAAACAATAAATAAATTTAACTATATTTCTAATTTCTTATTCTAGTAAATGTTTATGTAATATGCATCATCAATAATAATTTTAGTTATTATTATATTTATTATTAAGTTATTCAATTATTTTTAATCTAACTTAAATTTAATTTGATTAAAAGCAACTCGTTATTTATTAAGTTTATATCAATTAATATAAGTTAAGTTAAAAATTAAGTTAATGGAAATTAAATTTTAAAAAGTTTGTTAAAAAGTTAAAATTAACTTAACTTTTACTTTTTAACTCGTTTATGCCTAAATATACATGATCAACATTTATGTGATTGGTAAAAATTATTTAAGTAGGTAAATATTTACATTTATAAATAATAGCAATTTGTATTAGAATTACCTATAGGTATATTAAATATTTAACCATAGAATGCGCATGACGCAACTTACCTCCATAGGACATTAGAACTAAGTGGTGGGGTAATCTAAAGTTTAATCTAAAAAATATTTTCAAAAGTTAAAATATTTACTGCATTCTGTTTACATTAAAGCATAATTTAATATTTTAACATATTACAATAATTAGGTTCATCTCCAGAACAAGCCTCCTATAAATGAAAATCAAGTTATTATCTTCTTAAGACGATATTCAAAGTCACTGATTTAGTTAAATAAGCTTTTAGCTAGGTACATCATACCATCATTTAACATTCAGTAAAAATTAGAGCATTGACATTTTTTTCTTACACCCATGTAAATATATGTATATTATTTGGTTAATGATTATATAATATTTTTAATATAATCTTATAAAAGTTCTTTGTATATATAAAATATAAAAATATAAGTAAAAGTTATAAGTATTTTCATATGATACTTACAATTTATAGTATAATATAGGTAAATAGATAATATTATATTTATATTGCCACTACTTATTTAAGTAATGAATTAAATTTTGCTTAAAATATTGCATTATAAAACTTCTTCGTATGTATAAAATATAATATTATAAGTAAAAATTATAAGTTGCCACAAATAATGTTTTTGGATTATAAAAAAATAATCAATATCGTTAATCTTTGTTTAAACATCTAATTACGTTCAAATTTTAACCTAAAATTACTCTGAAAAAAATTTTGCTTATATATTTTTTTAGATTTTTTTGTTACGTTCCCAGATAGCAAAATCATAATATAATAATGTGACATTTCACTTTTAATGAGTTATATTATTAGTATAACCCACTTATGAGAAATCTGGTATTAAATGTCCAATCTTTACCTATAAAAATTGAACATTATACATTTTTAACCAAAAAAAGGTGGGTAAGTGGATGTCGGTCTGCTGTACAGTAGATTACATGTGGGTCACTGTAATGAATGGAGTTGAAGTTGAATTCAATGTTATAATATCATTGTATAAGAAAAACGATTCTGAACAAAAACGGTCAGTAAGCCTATGATATTACTAAGTATATTTGATGATATTATTGTGAATAAAGTAATTTATATATTTACTTATTTACGTGGAACTTTGTTTTAAATTTTCAATCCTTAGCTACAAATGTTGAACATTTTCTAAATTTTTAACTACAAAATAATTATTACATTTTAAATTTGATAAATTTTGTCAAATTTTGAACTTTAAATGCTTATAAAAAAAAATTTTGTCTATGTATTTTTAATATTTTTCAACTGCTATTAGAACAAAATATCAGAAGCTTTATGTAATTTTCACACTTTATTACCCAACAAATAAAATTTTATTGATATTTGTAGAAAAAAAAAACTAAAAAAAAAGAAAATGAAAATGTCCGTTAACAGCTCAAAATAAGTCAAAATGTTATGGTGTATAGAAAATGCTAATATAAACATTCAGTCAAAATTTCATGTGACTTACGGTCATTTGTTTTAGAGTTACACCAAAAACCAAATTCGTATTTCTTAAAAACAGATTTTGCGTACAAATTCCTGTTTTTCCTTAATTTTTCATGTCGTTTTTAAAAAGTACTGGGAAATTTTTACTTTTGACACAACGACAACAACAACAGTTGTAGGTACGACGATAATATTATACCTATACTTGATAATTGTACGGACGGCGGCGCGTGCTTTGACGGTGGCTTGGTCGGATCAATACAACAAAGAAAACGCACTTAAGCACTTTACAGTATGGACATAATCTTAGACCATGGTATGGGACCTAGGAGGGCGTCTACTGGCTCCGTTCACAGACAAATGTCATTTTCACGTCTTCTGTATGTGAGCTCGGAGTCGTTAACACATTAAATTAAGACTTACGGCTTGTTAAGACCGTCTCGCTAGTCTACTGTGTTGGGAAAGTTAAGGTTGTATTTCTAGTTCGGCTTTACCATGTAGGTAAACGGCATTTTAAGACTAGCTGGCTTATGCCTCCCCAGAACAACGGGAGAAAAGTGTTGGAGAATGTGTCGAACTTATTTTCTATTGTAGCTGTATATATGGCCCTAGCCTGGGTTGCATTGAGATGAAGTGTTATTTCGTGACTTTGTGCTTTTTGATAACGATTTTTGATTGATTTGGTACTTTTAATGTATACTGTATTGAATTTTAATTGTAGGGATGTTAATATGTAATTGTTGTTTTGAAAGTGATAATAATTAATTAATTATAATTTAATTAGTGACTTGTAGGCGCGGATTTTAATTTAATAGTGTTGCCAGTGTTGGCGTGCGCCCCATCGATATATATTGTTATTATGAAGTTTACTGCGTTCGGGCGTTGGGTAAAAAAGCTTGAAAATTTCATAGAAGGCTCCTAATATATTGTTTCAAAAACAGAATAATATGAAAAATATTAAAAATCTAGTCACAATTTTTTTTTTATAAGCATTTAAATTTCAAATATTGACAAAATACGTAAAATTCAAAAATATGTGCAAATTATTTTGAGTTAGAATTCATAAACATTTTTTCTTTTTAAATTAAAATTCATAATATAATACAAGATTCCTCATAAGGTTGTCTATCTTAATCAAAAAAAAAAAAAATGTCTACAAGCAAATCAAATTAAATTGTAAAATTTAAAATTGAACTACTTACAGGTAGCAAATATTATTTTAATTAAACTAAAATGTCTAACAATTATTCTACATTTTGTCTAGCCAGTAGCCACATTTATACAATAACATTATTCACTTTTTTCTTACAGAAGATAAATTGGTATATTTACTTCATAAACATAGTGATTAATCATTGCGTGGACAATAAAACAATATTCAATGACCGCTGTTTACTGAGAAATTAGTATCAAACAATAATTATGTATAGGCCAGCGATTCCCAATTAGTGCGAAGCCACGGACCCCTAGTTATAACTTAAATTGGTCCGCGGACCCCTTTTTAATTGTAAGGATGTTAATATGTAATTGTTGTTTTGAAAGTGATAATAATTAATTAATTATAATTTAATTAGTGACTTGTAGGCGCGGATTTTTTAATTTAATAGTGTTGCCAGTGTTGGCGTGCGCCCCATCGATATATATTGTTAATATGAAGTTTACTGCGTTCGGGCGTTGGGTAAAAAAGCTTGAAAATTTCATAGAAGGCCCCTAATGTATTGTTTCAAAAACAGAATAATATGAAAAATATTAAAAATCTAGTCACAATTTTTTTTTTTATAAGCATTTAAATTTCAAATATTGACAAAATACGTAAAATTCAAAAATATGTGCAAATTATTTTGAGTTAGAAATTCATAAACATTTTTCTTTTTAAATTAAAATTTCATAATATAATACAAGATTCCTCATAAGGTTGTCTACCTTAATCAAAAAAAAAAAAATGTCTACAAGCAAATCAAATTAAATTGTAAAATGTAAATTTAACTACTTACAGGTAGCAAATATTATTTTAATTAAACTAAAATGTCTAACAATTATTCTACATTTTGTCTAGCCAGTAGCCACATTTATACAATAACATTATTCACTTTTTTCTTACAGAAGATAAATTGGTATATTTACTTCATAAACATAGTGATTATAATTATGTATAGGCCAGCGATTCCCAATTAGTGCGAAGCCACGGACCCCTAGTTATAACTTAAATTGGTCCGCGGACCCCTTTTTGTAAACACTAACTTTTCAATTTGATTTAATTATGAAAATAAAAAATAATTTTGTACGATTTATTTTCAATATAATTTAATTTTTAATTTTATAAACATTTTCGTATAATTTTCTATTTTTTTAATATAATAGAAACAAATTTTCTCAAAAAAAAAAATATATTTATAAAAAAATTATTTGATTAAACACCTTCAAACTCTATGAAACAGGTGAAATCTTTCTTTTTTGTTCATAATTTCGTCTAAGTCCGGTTGTTGTCTAACCGCATGCTTGATATTTTAACTCTTTAATCATCGTCAATATTAGGTCTATTACGATATTTGTTTTTCATGTAACAGTAGGTAAAAAAAGCTTGTTCAAATTAGTGGCAAGTACAATGTACAAGTACTATAGCGGTCAACTACCTTATCACCAACCACCACTACGGGACGCAAGCAGCGCAACCGGTCCACTCTCCCACCGAGCCATAATCAGTATGGTTTCACGTTCTGAATATTAGTAATAATAGTGTAATAGTGAAGATAATAATGATATTTATTTTTATGAAATTGATTATCTATTTTTTTTCACGATAATCGAGCTTCAAGAGTCCAAAAATACTCGGAATTTCATATAACTACAAAGTTAATAATTTCACTAAAATAAAATAAAAATATCATTACAGAACAACACAAGGGGTCCGCGGACCAACAATTAGGAACCGTTGATATAGGCGATAGATACCCATAAGATAAATAATTAAAATTACCATATAAATGAAAATATATCAAGTAAATTATGAGTTTTAGTAAGATATCTAGATCAATTGTCACCCATAATATATAAATGTATGATGATAAGCATATAGACCTTAAATGTCAAGGAACAATATAAAATTTGATCATAAAAAACTCTCATTATTCTTCCTGTCAAACTTTTTCACTATCACCTATTATTATTTATTTCATATTTGTAATATCTTTTAGAATAGGTTAAGTACAAAAAAATTAAATAATTTTAAGTGAAAAAAGTACTTGTTTATTTTAGAAATATTCTATGGTTATAGGAATAATATTGAAATTTATCTTTGTCTCAAAATAGAATATACCGGTTCTACAAATTTTTTATCTTGAGATAGAATATATATTCTGCCTGCAAAACATTACGTACGTCGGAGGTCTCAAAAATATGGCCCACAATAAATATTATAATTATATTAATTAAAAAAAAATACTTTAATAAATAAAATAAATGAATGTTGTCTTCATCTATTTTGTTTATTTAGGATTTAGTATTAAGATGAGTAAACATTTTTTTGCCCTCAAAACTTTGAAGTATAATTGATGAATAGATGACTGAGATAGATGACCCCTGACATAAGTTGTATTTTAAAGATTGTGTATTGTCACTATATTAGACTAAAATTGTATTAAAATAATAAATAATTAAATAATATATAAAAAGAAGGATATTACTATCTTAACATTTATTAAATATAACATTTTAAGAATTCATTTTATCTTGTCTGTCTATTTCAATTACTACCCCTTGCTCAGAATTGGTAACAGCTTGTTGCGGCTGTACTTTAGCTTGTGGTTTTAAATCAACTACAGCAACTGGTTGTATAGCATTAGCGACCGGTGCCCTCATTTTCTTCTTTATCATTTCTTTTGGTGGTTCTTCTTCATTGTCACTTAGTGTCAAATCGACAAATCTTAAGTTTTCTTTTTCTTGGTGTTTGACAGTTTCAGAGTTAAGTTCTACATTCATATCAACGGATTTTTCATCGTCGCTATCTAAATCCACATAATCAATAGGTTTTAATTTTGCATCAGGAGTACTATTTGTAGTTTTCGTCTCTTTCTTTTTTTCTCATAACTATCCATGTGCCATCAGCTAAAATTTCAATTTCCTTACTGCAGTCTTTTAATAATGGACTAGACACAACTTCCAAAAAATAGTTTTCTATTTGCACGTCATCGTACAAACACTGTTTACTACATGTAGGGCACATCCATGTAGGATTTTTTTCGTTCATTAAAATAAATGTACAAGCATCGAAACATTGCAAATGATCACAATGTATTGATTTTGCAGGTATCTTCATTCTCATTTTACCCAATGGACACACCAAGGAAAATCGATAAGATGTGGTGGCCAAATCTGGATCCACATCTGCTAACTTTTTAATTATATAGTTTTTGGTCTGTTCTGAATCCTACCTCCTTTATCTCGAAGTCTTTGTATCAAGGTTTCTGCAGTTAATCTTTTTACCAAATACATAGATATAACGTAATTTTTTCCATCAGGAGTCCAATTGATATAGATCTCGTTGGGAGTGATTGGAGAAAGTTTGACAAGTTGAGTGCAATTTATAGGTCTTGGAGATCGTCTGGATTCCGCTCCTGGCCGAGTATTAGGAGCAGTAGGTGGTAATGGACATGCTTTCGTACCAAGCCGAATGTTTAGTCCAAGAGGCATAAAATCTGTTACCTCATTAGTCATAGGTTCCACTAACTGACTAATTCGAATCTGGAACTGATAAATATAATCATTTTTTCCTGGGGAAACATCACGATTCATGGCAACAAGATTGACATTCTCGATTGACATAAGAAGTTTGAATTGCGATTCTTTCATACCTAAATAAATAAGACACTTATTATAAACATAATTAACTTAAGATAAATAATAAAATGTATTGCTACCTCTAGGAAAGTTCTGTAATGTGCATCTGTCCGTGCCAGCTAGAAAAGTTGGCTTAAGAACTTCGTCAATTACCTCATAAAATGGTAACTTTTTGAACTTGATTTGGGAAACAGTTTCAGGAGATGGAGTAAAAGAATTATTTACAACTGGCATTCCTTTCATATCATATCCCAATGGACATGGTAACACCATATTCATTTGTTGATTTAAGGACAAATGAGATGATGTAGTAGATCGAGGCCCAGAAGGCTGATAACTGCCCGATATATATTGAATGTTATTGTTAGCCATAGTATTTGCTCCAATGGAATTACTATAAATGCCGCTTTGGATTTGGGGCATAACCTGTGGTAACCCAGCTCGGGTCATATTAATTGGCTGTTGATCACGTTCATCACGGTTTGTCCTCATTGTCACTAAAAAAATAAATAATAATTTAATTAGTTGTTTTTTATAAAGTAAATGTATAGTTATATATAGTTACAATTATCACATAATAAAAATAAATATATTTTATCATCTTTAAAATAGAATATGTATGGATTATTATGTCACCTTAAAAGTGAAGTACATGGTGAAATAATGTTCAGGGGTACATATTTAGCTTTATTAATCTACTGTTGCGCGAATAAAAAATATACACAAGGTAATTCATCGTTAAAGTACCTATCAATTCAGTAACTAGAAACCTTTTAAATATAAAATTGTAAAATAGGATTTTCCTGATTAAGGTAAAATCATAGTTAATACATAAATGTCTCATAATCATCCAATATACATAGTTGAATAATTAATATATAACATACCAAAAATAAGGAATTCATTGTTTAAATTTTTATTAACAATTGAAATGATCCACATATATTTTCGACCAAGACTATTGTCAATCAACTCCGAAATAAAATATATATTGTGATAAGTAGGTTTATTAGAATGAATATAGTATAAATACATTTACATATCTAGTTATTAACAGTATTTTTGTGTTGTATTATTATTTTTTTAATAATTCAGTTTTCTATCCTGGGGGGAGTATTTAGGAAAAACGTATAAAAGATAACATGATGACGGTCACTAATATGACGAACGGCGAACAGTGCAATCACAACAGTTTATAGGCTTGTCTAAACAGGAATGAAATTTAATAAATAGACTTAGACGTTTACGGTTATTAAAAGTATGTCTACTTGGAATTATAGTAATAATCGTCTCCAGCCGAGGAAAAAACACAATAATATAAAGTACAGCCACACAACACACTCAGAGCCTATATATGAGATTCTCTAACACAGATAAACACACTGGTATGTTCCCAACTTGGTTCTGCAGTGCTACGTCGTCTGCTTGTTGATGTCATGTGATCCATCACAAAACGCAGATAGGTATACGTCTTAATTAAACATAAATATGGTACTAATAACTATACTTAATTAATAATAAGAACATGCATGCATTTGAGATTATATTAGTGTATTTAGCCGTGTCGTCTAGCACACTACTTATACTCACTATACGAAAACGACGAGGTGGTGATCCACTGATGTCGTCAAAACTTAAAAGCACGGACTATGGTTCCAGATCCCAGTACTCCAGTCCGCTATAAGGTATTAAAGTCCAGCGAAGTAAACAAGTAAGGATAAAGAAAATTATAAGACAATAAATTACACATTGGAAATTTGGAAATTCGTATGTGGATAAAATATATTAATATAGGTTATTGGCGATTGAAAGTGATAAGATGTAACAGGGACGCTGTGTATACAACAATAAGAACGCCATTGGTCCATGATCCGTGTTAGCGGCTGACGTGGCCGCGTGTGCAGCGCGTTCAATCTCCAAGAGCGGTATAACCATATTATGTCAAACCATGGTTATATACTATTGGCGGCAATTTTGACCTGTTGCGTTTTCTGATACTTATTATTTCGTTTATATAATAGATTACGACAAAAGCTTTTAATTTATTATTCATACATTTTGATGATACAGAAACATCAGGAAGGATGTACTATGTACAGTTCCCGTAAGTCCTGTACATCCATATAATCATTCATCAGTGTTGTTAAATATACAATTATGGCTTGTTATATTTTATAGGTAGGTAGGTGTACCTTGTTTTATGATAGCAGTATTAAACATTGCTTGATAGTATGTGTATTAGAGTATGTATACATAGTGATGTACTATAAATTATACTATACACATTTGAGATGGTTTAAAATTGAAATTCCTTCTTTAAAAAAAAATGGTCAATTGAAATTACATACAAAATTTAAACTTATTACTCAACGATATCCCATTTGAAAATTGAATCTTACAAATAAAAATTGGAGAATAGAAGAAAAGAGAAAAGCAATAGTCAATGGGAAATGAGTAATAAAGTACCTATACCTAATTAATAACATTTTTTTTCAGCAACAACTATTGCAGTATATAAGGAATGCATAGGAAAAAAAGGCAACAGAAAAAAACTAATGAAATGCCTTGAGTATACTCTGTAGTAATATCGAGATATTATTTTTCAACATTATAAGAAATTTATGATATGATAATATAATATTTGGATTGGATTATTACAGACGACCGGATATTTTGGCGACCCTCTGTATAGAGGTTACTAATTTAAATCCAATTGAAGTAATCAGCATCTACTTGACAGGAAAGTTATCTTTATAAAATATTTTGATATTGACAGCTAGCAAACATTAATTTAATGCAATTTTCAATGCATTTAATTGAATTTTTTCGGCGTATCCAAGTTTGGTCTCAGTTACAATTATTACTAGGGTGTAATCTACTAGTTTGTAGTTGGGACTTCGTTTTTTCTGGTACCTTATCCCCACACTATAGTTAGGTTCCGTGTTTTTCAAGGTCAGTATTACATTAAATGGGTTCCATATATTTTTCGATGATTACCTACTACTTACACTATACCAACATTTTCCTTCCTATTTTAACAACTTCGGACTGTCTAATTTGTGTCGTAATTCATGGCTACATTAACCAGTTTTCCGGTAATTGCAAAATCATAATTTATAATATAATTCATTTCTCTACGGCTCAACGCCAATATGGCACCTATAGCCTACCTATTTAAACATTTTAGTTAGGTAACTAATTATATCCGTCGACTTGGCAAGTGGTAAATAAAGAGGTACGTACCTAATTAATTTCCCAATGTCTTATTTCTGTAGACTATTAGGAAAATGTAACTACTATACATTAGTAATCCGAGGGGTTGGTGTATTCCATAAATTTTGCATTCGTGTTAGGAATGTATATTTAAATATTTTATTATAAATAACATATATCATTTTTTTTTTTTACATTTTTTTCGGCTTAACATTTTTTTGTGGGTTCAGACTTCAAAAGTTGTGTATTTTCTACATTACTAAAAACCCGTATTAACTTATATTAACCCGAATAATAACGGTTATCAAAATCTGAACAATTTTTTGAATTTTTTAACCTGGTGTTTTGAACTCTCGAATACATCTAGTACCCGAAACCCGAATAAATGATTCGGGTGCTACGCCCTGGATAGTATGTTGAAAACCAAACCAAATATATTGTCAATTTTTTTTAGATTTAATTATCTGCGTTGATTATTATGTTTTTTGCAATAAATCAAATTTGTCAAAAAAAGACAATATTTCCTTAAAAAATAAAATTAAGTGTATAAGTAATTTACAATGTCCAATATATTAATATGCGTTTGATGTAACTTTTTTTTATCCAAATGTATTAATTTAATCTATATTGTATTTTTATATACAATTATAAATATGTGTTTACATTATAATTTAATTTATAAAGTATTAAAAACCTAAAAACTGTATAATAATATTTGTTTTTTATCTAGATACATTTCCAACGCATTATCATAGTCATCCATTTTTTTTTACAAATTTAAGTTGTAGATAGGTACTCATAACTTGCAATACGTGTACGGTATTCAATCGACAGTATAATTAATGACCTATAGACAAATAAACTACCTATTTTATAATGATTTAATAGCTTAAAATATAAGTAGTTAGTAAATGCATAGTAATATAGACTGGCAGAGTGCAGTCTTCACTCAGAATCGTTTTTTGCGTTCAATGATTTTTTATTTCATTACTAGTACGATCGCGATCAAAGATACCTTTGATCCTTTATAGGAGGTCAACAATCAATAAGATGTATAGACTTTGTACAAACATCTTCTACATAATATTATAATATAAAAGCCAATTTAATTGTCATTATCTTCAGCTATCCTTATTTTTTATTTTGGTTATGCGAGGTGTTTAGTACCTGTAAATACGCCAATGTGTGAACGTGATTTGGTATCTTGTACAGCCTACGAAATTTAGATCTATGAATCTCTGGCCATGTGGATGTAACAAACTTTTGTCAATCATGCCAACGGACCTGATAACGCGATAAGACTTCTGAAAACTGATTTTAATTCGTTAATGTATATTTAATATCGACAAGGCCACTTTTTTAAAACTTTGTACCTGAATTCCCATACATTTTGTTTAAATACTTAAAATTTACAAAATTTTATATGTTGATTATTAGAAAATTAAATTGAATATCTTAAAAGTACCGATCTCAAGGGTGGCATGAACAAATAGGACCCGGGTCATCGAAATCCCAACCATACATAATATGGTATTAACATGAATCTGGTTGTCTCAAGATCTATTTGTCATCGCTTGATCAAAATGTCTTACTAGTAACTAGTAACCAGGTTAGGTTAGTAAAAATTTATTTTAACATTATCAACATTTATAAATTATAATTTAATAATTTATATACTTTTTAAACAAGATGATCGTCATCCAGGAGAATTTAGGTCTTGAGTAAGAGATTTATTGTTTGATGATCAAAAAAAAAAGGTCGAAGCTTCAAAGAATAATTATTTATTGTTTCTTCATAATAATAATAATGTAAAATGTATAATGCACGAGAAAAAAAATTTTTATTTATTAATGTGATAACTCGCATTGGCTTTCTACAAGTTTTAAGGATTCTGGTATATAATTAGAAAATATAAAATTGTGCATATGTATTTTTAATATTTTTCAACTTCTATTGTTATAATATATCAGGAGCTTTGCATTACATTTCCATGGCTAAAAAGAAGTTTTGAAAGCGAAAGAGTATCTGGAATAGAAACTTGAAACTCTGAAACTAAGTTTATATAGGAGGGCTATTTTATCAAGATTTGAACTTTAAATGCATATAAAAAAAACTGTGACTAAGGTTTTTTAATATTTTTCAAATGTCATTTTAACAATATAGTAGGAGCCTTATATTTAATTTTCAAGCCTTTTTACTCAAAAAAAAGTTTTATTGACATCCATAGAAAAAAAACAAAAAAAATTGGAAACTGAAAATATCCGTATACAGTTCAAAACAAGTGAAACTATTTTGAAAATGTTATGGTGTATAGCAAATGATAATATAAACATTCAGTAAAAATTGCATGTACCTACGGTTATTTGTTTTAGAATTACAACAAAAACCGAAATTAAATTTATCGAAAACCAACTTTGCTTAAAAATTCCCGGTTTTTTTTTTTGTTTTTCTCGGCGCTTTTGAAAATAACTGGGAATTTTAAATGTTGACCTCCGGAATGCATCAACTAGATTCACTTTGCCATCGAACAAGATACAACCTACTCTCTAGGTAAGATTGATACTAATTACTAACTGTGTATTAGCATTGATTATAAATATTAATTATATATATTTCTTATATTTATTTATATTTTATTTGAATTTATAACCAATGATATTAGGTAGGTTTATATAATATAATATTTCAACCTAACGAATTCGGTTGTATGATAATCGTTGGCCTCATTATTTTTGTTTTATATTAAAGACGTTTGTGTAATTAAGACAATGAAGTGATATGAGACATTTGAATTTTTTTCTATCAAAAAGTGTAACCACTCGACTATTAGAATGTAAAATTATAAAAATAGATAGGTCATAAATGCAAAGATTCAAGGTGATGGAATTCTTTTCTAATACCATCCACTTGTATCATCTAGTATATCTAGTATCAAGTCTCTCATGACCACGATGTTGATTATCTATATCGTGGAGATAAACAAAGAAAAGTTTAAATTGATAGCATATTGCATTCATTTGTCATTTTTATGATAATAAATATTGAATATACTACGTTTACATGCACAATTAAAGTCAGTTTAAATAATCAATAAAAACCAGCATACACCAGTGACACTTTTGCGAAAATTATTTACAGTGATGCTCGCGTTGCAACTCGCTCGCTACGCTGCGCTTGGAAAAGAAACGAAAATATCCCCCAACTTGTTGTGCAACACTGCCACAAATTGGTTACTGGTTAACCGCGGTAGGTTAACATACTTATCATTTTTGGACAAGTGCTTATCAGTCCTTCACAGTTGTCTATAACTTGATCGATCACTAATTTATCGGTTTTAGTTTTTTAACTAATATTATATTAGTATTATTATTATTATTACATCTCACCCATTATAAACAGTTACTATTATGGATACGTGGACTGCAGATATTTGGAACGGTGATGAAGCGAAATGCAAAAGAATTCTGAATGAACCAGGAAATTGGGAGAAGGTAATGGAAATTGATTGGTTGTCGATCTGTAAAATATGTATACCTGAATTTATTAATGAAAACGAAGTACATGCTTTTTTTTTTATATCCATTTGTAAAAGTTTCCATCATCATTAAACATAGCAATTGAACTCTGGCCACAGATACTCTGTTACAAAAGAGAATAGACCAGATTAACCTTTTTCATCTTTAACCAGTCACTATACCTATATTGTTGTGTGCCTGCCGGACGGAAACCGGTGGCCGCCTGGTGTATTATCTTTTGGAACTGAGTATAGGAGCATTTGATGATATATAAATATAGAGTTATGCTTTTGACTCGTGACATGAGTTTATGATTGACGCGAACAGAAACATGAATAATCTTTATAAAATATATTGTTTTATTTCAATTTTAATGTTGGTTACATGCACTTGTTGGGGCAAATAAATAATAGTTGGAAAAATGACAGAGCAGTTACCTACCCAGGTAATAATCTCTCATTATTTAGTGTTTAAAATCAACAAATAACTGAAATGACTATGCAAAAGTCTTGACCATCAAGAATTGGTTTTGTAAGAATAGTGAGAATATTGTTTTAATAATTCTATGACGATACTTATTGACTTTTAATTTAAACTATCATTTTACAAACATGACTAGTCTGCTTTTTACCTAATATGTTTTAATCATAGGTAATTTAAAATTTGATTGTTCCTTGATGTCCGTTTATAATTATTATGCCACTTTTACGTTAGTTATGTTTAACACACATTTATTTTATAGCAAAAATCTTATAAAAATAATTTTAATTTTTAGGTACCTTTATTATTTGATGATAAATTAGTACTTGGAACCTTTGTACGATTTAAAGGAATGATACAAGATATGTTAAATCCAGAATATTATAGTAGCAATTTTATAATTATCAACTCTGAGAATGATGAATTTACTTTGCGTCAAGCAAAATATCATAGCAGTGCTAAAAACCTTAAAGTAAGAATAATGATTTACAAAAATGAATTACACATTTGTCATGAAATTTATTCATTTTTTAGCCTGGAGAAGAAGTTGTATTTGGAGATACATTGATGGAACGAAAAATTGTTGCCTGTATTCCAATTCCAGGATTGAATGAATGGGCCAAAGATGTAACTAATATAAACCAAAATGCGGAAGCTCAATTGTATGTTAATTATTAAATACTAGGTATAATCTGTTTTAAGAAAGAAAGGTACTGTTTCGGGCTTATAGACTAAGGACCACAACCCGCCTACCAGGTTGTCGAAGTATGGCGCGTACTCTATTATTACCCACGTATGACATGTTTTCGTCAAGACACGTTACCTTTCTTTTGTGACACAGAATATACTTACAAAATTATTTATATTAAATTATTATTAAAATATAACATATTGATTTAGAGAAGAAAATATTAATAAAAGTATTCGTCTTGATCCAGCATGTCAAAAATACACTCAGGAAATATTTATTTTTGTAAGTATTAATTTTGTGTTTTTGTCATACATTTTATCATTATAATATTATTAGTTTAAACATTTAAATATCTAGGTATACCCTGAAGATATTAATACCAATGTATTAAAGTTAAATCAAATAGTAGAAGTTGTAGGATTTCTTGACCGACGTACAATTCAAGAGGACAATGGAGATTTAGAAGAACAATCTTCAATAGGTAAAGAAACACATTGTATTCATGCTGTTCAATTGAAACTACTAAAAAACTTAATTCCAGATAATGAAGAAACGTGTAAGTCAAATGTTTTGTTTTCATATTTAAATTATGAAATTTGTATGTGTAACTAATAATTATTATAATGTTAATACATTTATAAAACAGATAAATCGATTTGGAATGATGCACCAAACATTCACGCAGAGCTAAAATTTATATTAACTCAAGCATCATTGGGAGACTCTTTAGTGGCTGACTATTTATTATTTTATCTTGTATCTACCATGTATGTACAATTAATGTTAAATACTACAAAATGTTTCCATTTGATTTTCACATGAGCACTGATACTATTTATATATATTTATTCAATATTTTTTATAGTTATAATAGACAATACAATTCCGTTCCTGGAAAATTGTCATTAAACATTCGTGGTATTCCTCATAGTATTGGACAGAGCTACACAAAACATTTGTACTCACTGATATCTAACTTAGTAGTAAAAAGTGAGTATTTACCAATCCAAATACACACAATGAACAATATGGATATCATTCCAAGGTAATATAAATTGTATAACCTACCTATACAAAATATTAAGAAAGTTTTAAAATATATTTATGCATATTATGTGCTTCCAAACTTACTAGACATTATATTATTGATACTTACTATGATAATAATAAATAATATAGTATTAGTATTAATAAGTATTTGTTATTAGTCAATCGCTAGAGCTTCTATTAATTACTTGAGAGTTAGCATGTATTTTGTAATTCAGTAGTTCTCAGCCAGTGTTCACTGAATATACTATTTAAACAATTTTTCTTAACCTCCCTTTAATGAATAAGTTATAAAATGCTAAAGATAATAAAAATTGTATTTTGTTTCAGAAAATGTTATACTTCCAATAGACTGCAGAATGGATTTTTACAATTGTCAGATAGGACACATTTGGTCTTGGATGAAACAGATTTACAGCCAGGAAATTTGGATAGTAAAGGTATTTCAATATGTTTGTATATATAAATTATTTTAGCTTAATAATTACAGAATATTATTTTATGTTTAAAAACATATTTTTGTGGATCTATGCAACTAAAGTAAGAAACATTATAATACATTTTAGTGTACATTTCCATATAAAAATTTGAATAAGTAATCTGTCATGTCTACTGTAATTTAGGAGGTATTTTATTGAAAATCACAAATTATTATTTAAATTTAAAAAGAACTCCACTTAGTCATTTGAAGACAAACATTTATTTTTACGGAAACAAAATCAGAATATCTTAGGTCCTAAGATTTTGTCACATATTTAGTCTCTAGTAAACTATCTATATAAGTATTAGTATACATTAATTAATATTACTGTTTGTATGTTTTCAGTTTTTATAAATTTTTTATCATGATTTTTTTTAGGAATGCTAAATCTTGTAGCTCTAGAAAATATAATTTCCAACCAAAAAATGAAGTATGATTTCACTTATTATAGGATGGACTATGAAACCCAAATACCAACACTTACATTATCAATTGGAAAATCTCTTCTACCTGTAACTTAATTAGTTAGTAATAGTTTTAAAATGAATAATTCACAACTATATATATAATTTCAGTGTGATATTGATATTGTACTGAAACCAGACCCATCTTGTTCTGATGTCGAAGCGACAATGCAATCAGTACATGACTACCTAAAAATTCAGTTACCTCTTTTGGACAAATTGAGAAAATATATTGCAATAATTTCAACATTTCCTTTTAAATATGAACAGGATATTTTACAAGTAAGTCACCAAATATTAAGTTATTGTGAATTAATAATATAATTAATTAATCCACTTTTATTTTTTATTTAGGTGCTTCATAATGATTTTGTAGAGATGCTAATAGTTGATCCCAATAATGTTTCTGGTGATGAAATGCATATTTTTTTGATGATTTCAAAGTAAGTTTTGAAACTTCTAACTTATATTTAGATAGTTGATGTTTGCTTACTTTCAATTATATTATTTTATAGATTAGTTACCTTATGTTCTGGAAAGAATGAATTTGATAATGCAATTTGGGAGAGCGTAAAATCATTGGAAAATCAACGGAAGTTAAGAAATAAAGAAATTATACATTGAACGTATAAATAAGTATTGAAATATTTAAATGTTTAATATATTCAGGTCTAAAAACACAACTGGTTAACATTCTTAAATATTCAATCTAATGATTTGTATTATATAAACAGATACACATCATAAATAATATACTGATAAATACATTATTTATAATTATTACAATAAAAAATAATTCATAAAAATATGGATTGAATGATCAAAAATGTATCTTTATTATTTCAAATTTTTGGAACGGATATGTAAGACTGCTCTATTATCTTGTCCTTTTCCAGATACACATTTTAATTCTCTATAAGTCTTCTTGTGTTGATACCAGCATATTTCTATTTCTCATGTTAGAACAATAGGGTTCGTTTGCTGTTTTTTCCCTTTCAATCATGCTTTCTAATGATTTTATGGTTTAGATTTAATAAAAAACTGTTGTGTTCTGCTTTTTTATTTTTATGAATAATTGATTAGTAAATTGATCTGATTTGATATAATATTATTATAAATATAGCAGTTGTGTTTATTACTAATTTAAAATTCACAAAAAAATATAATGTTAAGGAGTGTCTTCTTTAGGAGGCATAATATGTCCATATTTAAATGTCAGTCTTAATTCACCAATCTCAGTTATAGAAACATCAGGAATCCATTCGATAGTAAATGGTATTGGTACTCTTTGATGTTCATTAACAATTCCTTCAACACAAAAAGTTGTTTAAAATGTTTTTCTATAAATAGGTACCTAATAATCTTCTTACATTTACTAAAATGCATATAATTGTAATTACTAATTTTAATGTACTAACCAATTTTTAGAAATGTTTTCAAATCATTTGGTTGTATTAGTTGATGAGATTTATCTGTTGGTGTGATATAGTCATTCTTTTCACGCTCAAAAGCATACGATGTTCCATCTTTGTTTCTGATGAAACTGCGACTAATACTAAGAGGTACTAAAGGTGTTTCAAAAATGTTCTTCACTATCATTATATTAGTAATATGCCAAGTATGTTTTGTAAATATTCCTAAAGGCAATGAGTCACGCTTCACAAACACCGAATTATAATTTTTTTTTGAGAAGCCACACACATACGTTCTCGCAAACAATCAAAAAACATCTGTAATACAAAACTTCTATTTATATTTTTTGTGTAAAAAAAGAAAGCTTTTGAAATTAATTTGATCATTTAGCTGTGTAAGAAAATTTTATCCTCAATTCCTTCTTTAATATCAGTCATATCAAAAATGTATTACTTACTTTATGAATGTCAAACACCTTTTTTGGAAATTTATAATGCATTTCTTGATTGATGCGTTCTGTAATAGAAGACATCCATTTTTCGAAATGTTATACCGGATTTGGATTTATGAACTGTGGTTCTTCGTGATCTAAGCGTAAAAACTATTTTTAAATTCAAGTGTAAGTTTCAATACACTAAAATAAAATAATATTAATATCATACATCTTTTTTTCTTTAAACTCTAGTTGTTTTGAGGTTTTTTAGATCTTTTCTAAAAAATAAGGTATATATTTTTTATACAACTTAATAAGTAATTCAAAATTTCAAATGTCTATAAATTGGTGAAAAAGAGTCAAAATATTTTGAACATTTCATTATGTAGGTACTTACAGACAATTATAATATTTTATTACAATCTTTTGGTGAAAATTTAAAGTATCTGTTTATAATTGATTGTTGAATTATTATTAAAACAAAATATAGGAAATCGTTTGAATGGAAATTATTAATTAACGTTCGAATATCCATCGTAAAAAATTGAATTTCAAATACACACATTTGGCTTATTGAATAAAATGCTTGGAAATATATTTTTTCCATATTATAGTATGTTATTGTACTTGATTAATTTCGTATATAGATATTTTGTATTATTTTTTTGTTTTATTTATCGTTGGCCTGCATATGTCGTTCGTTTAACCAATAATAATATTATACAAAATTAACCTAAAATAGTCGTCAATAGTCATAATATTTTGTCCGTTTGTCCTGTTTTTCGTACGACACTATGACGTACATGTTCATTTTGCTGTTGCGTGCAGTATATACCGCTGATGCCTGGTTAATAGTTATCACGTTTTATAGTTTTACAGTTTTATAGTTTTAAACTTTTCTGTTTTCACATTTAACTTTAAATGGGGAGGCACCAAACTAATCCTGTAAAAAATTTATTTTTTACTTACAATAATGACAAAATCGGGTGGTTATGTAAGATCGAAGGGTGTCTTAGACCTGTACTTAAGGGCAGTGTTAGTTCCAATTTGGAAACTCACATACGTAAAACTCACCCCGAAGAAGCCAACATCTTGAATAAAGCTAAGGCAGATTTCAAAAAAACAGAAGTTCGTAAATAGTTCCAATTGTGGTGTAAAGCGTATAAATAACCTATTTACTATTAAGTATCAAGGTTTTTTTTTTAAATTTTTTAACATTGTATCCACCTAAATCTTTTGAGACAGAAACATGGACCTTTAGATAAACATATAACAATTGAAAAAACAAAATTAAACGTTAATTTAAATAAATGTTCTTTGTTGGAGGCGTGCACTGAAATTGCAACTGTGAATGGTAGACCATTGACCATTTTTAATGATTCAGGGTTTACAAAAATTCTGCGTCCTTTAACAGAAACAATTGGTGGAGGTAAACAATTTATTTTAAATAAAATAAATATACAACAATAAAATTGGCTGTACACTGATGCACAGACACAGAGTGCATTGGTTTTGTTATATTCTTAAATTATATAATTATATATATGTATATGTACTATATACATTGGTATTCAAACATCAAGTCCATAGTACTATGTATCATTGTACAGCCGTGCACCATTGGTTTGTACTTAATCAATGTCTATAATAAATTATTAAGATTTTTGATGTGAACATTATGTTCAAAATTTTAGAATTTACTATTAACTCTCAAAATATTAAAAATCACATTTTGAATGCATCAAATGTGATAGTTGCATATATTAAAAATGACATTAAAAAGCAACTAATAAGTTTAAAGATCGACTCAGTTAACCGTCACAATCGTTAAATTTTGGGTATAAATATTCAATGTATTAAAAATAGTGAAATTACTTTTAAAACATTAGCAATGGTAGAATTGTTTAACAAGCATGCAGCAGAAAATTTAAAACAATCGATAAAAATAAAATATTATTTATTTGCATTTGAACTACAATAATGTAGATGTTATGAATATACATCAATTTGTATTGCCTTTTTATAGCTTCTTGATGTACTTGTGAAGTATGAAATAACTCGAGAACAAATTTACACAATAACTTATGACAATGCAGCGAATATGATAAAGATGACTAGAGTAATGACTGTTAATGATATTGGTAATGATTTTGTTGATTCGAGTGATGAGTTTAATAATAATACTCTAGACATCAACAATGAAGACGTTAATAATAATGATCAGAAAGACAGTGATGATGAGTACCCTAATGGTGGAACACCAATATCTAATGAACACATTGCGAATTAACTTTTGATCGATTTATTTAATACAGATATATTTGTTAAAATAATCTGTTTTACAAAACTTAAAAAAATAATATGAAAATTCATGTTGAACATTTTTTTAAACCTAACCTAACCTATATTTTATATGTTGACTCAAATCTAATAAAATAATCAACCATTAATCAGTTGTTCAAAGTATTTAAAAAAATATAAATGTTATTCATAATTACATTTTACATACCTAAACTTAAATAACTTGGATAAATTGTTTAGATAATAATTATTTTTATCAAATATTTTAAATTCTGAATTTAAATCAAATAAATTACACATATTAAATAAATATAAAGTGTGATCTAAATATTTTCAAGACAAAAAAAAAACTAATATATTTTTAAAAGTAAAGGAGCTTTGTACTTTTAAATAAATAAAATACAAAGCCTCCTTTATATTTAATAGTCAGATTTTGGTAACTTAAATGTACAAAAAATGAATATACCTATTATTGGTACCTTAAATATTGAATATTTTCACTTTATACAGAGTAGGTATCACATTACAGTAGACACTTAAACTCAATAGCAGTAAACCATAGGAAAATATTGGTGAAATGACTGGGTATCTTTTTGATACTCAGAAATTAATTTTATAAAGTATAACTAGTAAAAGCTTCCTCGTTTTGTAATTGATTTAATTATTTATTAAAAAGTTTAATAAAAATATATTTACATCTTATAAATGTATATATTATTTATTATTATTTAACAATAATATATAAGATTGGGATGTTCATATTGTGTATTTTTATTGTTATTTTATTTAAAAATTTTTCTATGAGAAATTGAAAATTTTCAAAAAGTACAATAGTTTATATTGGCTTAATAACTATTATGTTATCTTGGGTGGATCTTTAGTGTTTTGTTATCAAAAAGTCTTGACAAAAGCTAAACATTAGTTCTTGGACATTGTTATTTAAATGATTGCGACCATAGACATATAAATATAAATTTATATGTCTATGATTGTGACAGAAGTTTAGTTGATATGGTTAGATCAATATCAGAATTTAAAATCTAAACTGAGTTTAACATTAATTGAAATGTAAAAGTAATAGATTAATGTATAGTTATAGTTCAAAAATTGAAAATATTTCATTAATGTCAAAATGATTATTGTGTAAATGTGATATTTAAATTTTAAAATATAAACTAAAATCGTAAAAAAAGAAAATTATATTTAAAATCGAAATCATAATATAATTAAATCGATATTCTGCATCAATAAAAATCATAAAACCACAAAATCGATATATTATTTTTAAATTGAAAACAGAAAAAACTAATATCGAAAAGCAAAATTAAAATTAAAATCAAAAGATTGTATTTCGATTACAAGCCCTGGTATTATTATCTTTATTTTCTTTATAATCTTTATCTTTATTTAGGATAGGATTTTGTATTAATTACGTATGTAACAAACATTGTTGATTTGTATTATTTTTTGTCAATATATATTATATATATTATAAAGACAGCTGTTCTCGATTGATGAGGTAACATACATTTTTCACTCTCCATTTATATATGTATATAGATGAATGTTTGTGTGTAGATTAAATTAGACCTCTGGGAAGAAGATAGGCTAATTTTAAAAGGGTTAATTTTGGTGTTTTTTATTCATCGTATTTTAGTATGGTTCGTTTAGTTTAGGATTTTGTATTAATTGATTATAATATTAATCCACCGTAGGTTGAATTAAGTAAAAAAGACAAACTTGGTATAACTTTGGTACTTTAGAGTTAAATAATAGACTTGCGTACAAATAGCACGGGTCCGCGATCTACCACAGGTACATTGCCTATCTGATAATATACTGCTACGAATCAGAATTTTTATTCTAAGCAACAGAAAAGTTAAGATAAATTTTGAACACCATGCACCGAATATTAAATTACCAACAAAGTTTGAGTCATATAGAGTTGGTAAACTTAACGGGTAACAAAATGCACAGGATGAGTTAGTATAATATTATAATAAGACTATATAAAATTGGCAATACTAAATTATGTATAAATGTAAACATTTTTGATTCATTTTTCGTACCTATATACAATGTTTTTCTATTGAATTCAAATTTAACACATCAGTTACTCATTAGAATGATATACTCGAAAACTACTATGTACACCAGAGCTGTGCCTACTTGTTCACCTGTTCTAAAATTTGTTTTATCATCAATAACAATGATTGTTACTTGTTAGCTTAACGTAAATATTTACATTGTGTAAATGTTATATCATGTCTGTAAAATATTTAGTTACAAGTGTATTAATATTATTGTAACTGATTTTAAGAGTTAATCCTGCTTACAGTGACGTATGGATCGGCTCGCAGCTCGTGGCCTGTGACTGTACCGATGAACTGCTTGGGAGGATTAACTGCCGTGAAGACCCATGCAATGAGCCACGCTGTACCTAACCTCACCAT